>JAHKKF010517061.1:0-15617 GCA_019740295.1 Labeo calbasu | reverse complement strand
ACCTCAGATCAGCTGTAACAGTCTGACCTCCATTGTTTTGATGCCGAAGCAGGGATGTAAATTAGACAAGAATTGAGCGATTGAGGTGTTGTGTTGCTGGATGTAATAATGAACATAGTGGTCGTCATTTACTCCTGACATCTGAGCCGCTGAAGATGCAGTAGATTACGTTTGTTTGTGAAGGAAATGCGCCTCCCGATCTACATATATCCGTCTATGTTCACGCAAATCATTCGTGATCCAGCTTCACTTACAGCAGAAGTGTGTATAAGCGTTTATTTTATGAATCTCTGCAATCACCTTTCCTAATAACGTGTTAGTTAGCAAGTTTCGCGGCTAAATGCGCTAAATGTGGCTAAAGTAAACAATCTCTCAGAGCAGCTGGTCACAGAGAGAAGAGAGGGGCGGGGCGAGCAGAGCTCATTAACATTTGAAGGAACAATCACTCAGAATGAGATGATTTTTTCAGAGCTGATTTTGTCAAGGTAAAAAGGGTGTTGTTTTACACAACCAATAAGAATTTTTAACCAAAGTATATTATAGACTTTTTATTAAGACCCTAAAGAATCATATCAACTTGTGGAAAATGGGCATCCGATGACCCCTTTAAAACAAGTTTGATAAAAAAAAAAAAATATTAATCTAAAAAAGTAGTCAGATTACCTTACCTAAAAAGAGTAATCTAGATAACTGACTAGAGTTTCCATCATGTAATCTGTAATCAATAACAGACTACAATTTGTAAGTAACCTAGCTCTGACTATATTTTGCAAGTAGTAATGTCATGTGTTTATTCTACTAACCCGACCCTTAAACTAAGCTAACAGTCTACTGATACTCTAATGAGAGTTAGCTGATATGTAGTTGTAAAGTCATAGTCAGCTGAATGTCTGTTGTGAAGCATCAAAATAAAGTGTTATCAGGTATTAAACTACTAATATTCTAATAATGACTGCTAGACATGTACTTGCAAAGTTACTCACAGTAAACAGATGTCTAAAGTGGACTATCAAAATAAAGTGTAACTGAATGCAGTTGAGTCTTAAGCCTCTAGTCAGCGATCTATAATTATTCACAGTTTGTGGGTCAGTGTCGTGGTTCGCATGAGAGCAACATGTATTTCTAGTGGCACGGGTTTGAAATGCACACATTGTTTTCTTTTCCACAACCATATAATAAAGTTAAAGAGTGAATCCAGAAGCAGCAAAGAAGCGTGTGGATGCAGACGCTGAAGACACGTTACCTTCCTCTTCTTGGAGCGTCCCTCGGCCTGCAGCGTCCTGGTGCACTGCTCCACACACTCCCTGAAGCTCAGCTTGCGCTGGTCTGGCGTGTAGTCCAGGTCCGCCAGCTGAGCGAGCGACAGTATGTAGTTGCAAGCGATTCTTAATATAGCCAGCTTGGACAGCTTCTGGCCGTACGAGTAGCAGGGCACCTGTGAAAGCAGACGAGGGTCAGCGTGAGAGGGAAATGCAGCCTGTTGATGTAAAAATGAAAACCCAATTAACCTGAACTGAACCTCACGGCTGAATCACATCTGGCACTGGTAATGAACTGAACTGAATCTTAAACTTAAACTGAATAATTACTGCCTTTTCACTGCACTCAAATTGATTAACCTCACACTGTTATTGATCTGAACCATCACTGGTGGCTGGGGCTATAAAAACATCATTAAAAAAAATGTTTACAAGAAGGGATTGTCTTGTTAGAGTTGCTTTACTGCTTAAATTAGGATTTGTCACGTATTATATTTCAGGTGTTTGCTGCAATATTTCAACACGTTATTTGCTCTTGATTATCTTCCAAAATATCAGAGTGTTAGTGTGTGGCCTGGATGTGTTATAATCAGCGATGAAGTATATTAAAGGTTAGGTTTTTCATGCACTGTAAAAAAAAAACAAACGGAAAATTTATGGTGGTTGCCAGAATTTTACTGTAAAAAAAATACGGTAGCAATGTTTTAGGTTTTACAGTTTTAACTTAAATTTGCATTTAAATACTGTAATTTCATTAACTCATATAATGTTAATATACCAAGCTGTACTGAAATCTGTTTTGTATATCTTTGAAATACAGGTGGTGACGAGAAAGTCCAATCAGTTTTTAAATACTAACATTTATAGAAGGTGCACAATGTCATTCACACAAACACTAAGCACCATCATGGTAACACACATGAAACTGAAATAGTGCAATACACATTAAAAACAAACAAACATGAAATTCAAAAAATGTAACGCAGGGAATTCTGGGAATGTCAATTTACAGTTATTTACTGTAAATGTTACGTTCTTTTTCACTTCCAAAAATTGTAGACTACCTTAAAATTACACGCAATGTCCAGCACAGTTTTTCACCGTACACAGTAGGGGAACTCACCGTTAACCATTTAACTAGTTTTTACTGTAGCATTTTTACTGTGTTTTACCGTTGAAATCACGGTCACTTTTAAAGTGTACTGCATGAATTAGGATTTGTCATGTATTATATTTTGGGTATTTGCTGCAATAATTCAACACTTTAATGCTCAAACAGTTATTTGCTCTTGGCTTCCAAAATAACAATGGATGTGTTATAATCAGTGATGATGCAGATTAAAGGTTCGTTTTTTCATACTTTAACTGAGTTTTGCGCAGATAGAATAAGTTACGATTATGTTACATCTCCATCAAAACTGCCAAAATGAGAACTGGACAACATGTGTCGTTGGTTGAAAAATCTTCTTGTGAAATAAAGTTTCTTTACAGCTACAGAAAATAGCAGTCAAGTCCATTGCTTTGTTTTATTCTAACTTTGACTGCTGTTTTCTCTACGCGTCTTGCTGAAAAGGAGTTTTCATGAGCGCCCAATTCTTCGTTAGGGCAGCGAAGAAGACTTTACCTGCTTTCGCAGCGCCTCGAAGGCTGCGCTGATGGTGTGCACGCGCGTCCTTTCGCGCGCGTTCGCCAGCAGTCTGCGCGTCTGCTGAATGGCTTTGATCTCCGTGACGACGCCAGACGGCTCTCCGGCGCGTTTCCTAGGTGATTCCGCGCACTCGCCAGGCGCCTGAGAGGCGGCGCGCTGAGACAACGCTCGCTCCAGAGGAAAAACCTGCGCTTGAGCGCTCCTGCCGCTGACAGGCTTCTCGGAGGCGCCAGGAGTCTCTCCAGCAATCACGGTGTTAATCCTCATGTCCACCGCGGTGTTTAACGCACTGTCGTCCCTCGACGCGATGATTTCCGAGCCGCGCGTCTCTTTCGGACAGCCGTCAGTCTCTGCCATGAGATGCGCGTCCTTGTACTGTAATTTAAAGTAAGGTAAATGATCGTCACTGACGCGCTTAATTGGCTCTCTGGATTTCCGTTTTACTCTCTTGTCTCCTGACACCGAGTGCAGGATCTTGCAGTGTCCGTTCAGATGTGGGTTCTTCATCTCGGATGTCCGCTCTCACTAAAAGTCCAATAAGAAGGTAAACTGCTGTGGAAAGCGTCAAAGCCGCGCTCGCTCGGCGCCAGTAAAGTCTTCTAGGAGGAACATGCCCGCTTCGCCCGTTTAAAGCAGCTCCATGTCAGTGTGTTTCTGAGGTGACGCGCTTCTCCTGCGGTTTCCGAGAGCCTTGTGAAGTCAGACAGACATTGCCAGGACATTTTTGTGAATGTGCTCGACAGTTCATCTGTGTTTATTTAGCCTCAGTTAACACAGAAGCCCCTGTTGGTGAGATAAGTCAGTGCCTCAGAGTGAGAGAGAGAGAGAGAGAGAGAGAGAGAGAGACCGCCCAAAATAAATCCTTCAGGAGGACCCGACACTCAACGCTTCTACAAACGACAAATTATGACGCCCTTGTCGCGCTTCATATAATCAGCCTCTGTCAGAAAGTAGATCTTACCGAATTAATCGTGAGGCCAGGAATTCATACTCAGAGAAAACACGGTTGCAGTAATCTTTATAATAAACTGTACATATTTCTATTTATTACAGAATATTATTAAAATCCCAAAGCATGATGTCAGAGTCTGAATATCAAGAGCTACTACGTTTTTACACCCAGTTTAATGAACACAGTTTGCAATGTAAACTCTGTACTATATTGTTTACAGTGTTAACACTGCAGACTAAATTCAAACGACTGTCTCAAAATAAGTCTGATTATCTTTATATTTTATTTTTATTGTATATATTAGGTAGGGTATTGTTCACTATGTTATTAAAGTTGTCATTAATAAAACAATCAAGTGGTCCTATTTAAGCGTTACATGAAATGTCATGAAATCAAATACAGTTAAACTTATTTGGATTTAAAATCCATACATTCAAGACTGCAGGTTTGCTTCTTTTAGGTAAGTGGTTGCACACAGTAAAATCATCTTTATTTAGTTATTTTTTATTTAAGCTGCTATTTGCTTTTTTCTTGAATTTATTACTTGAAAGTTATCCAAAGCGTGCTAGAATAATGTCTGGTGTACTTATATAAATTTAGTACACTCACAAAACTATCTGTTCAATAAACTGAAATTGGGGAGAGTCTAGGGTGTGATACTGGGATGACTGAATCAGTGACTTTGACATTAACACAGTTCAGTGTGTGAAGCAGCAGCACACACTCCATATTATCTGCCCACAGAGATCAACACAAACACTTTCATCGTAACACAAGGCCGTACACAAGAATACAACATTACCAGTGTTAGGGAAAGTCACTTTAAAAGCAGTTCAGTACAATATTGCTTTACTCCATGAAAAAGTAACTAATTGCATTACTTAGTTCATTTTTATGGAAAGTAATGCGTTACGTTACTTTTTGCGTTAGTTCTTGTCACCTGGGCTGGGCTTGCTTATTCGTTTTTTAATAACAAAATCTCAAAAGTTATATTTTTTTAGCTAATTGTAAAGGCCCTTTTCACACCAAAAGTGACATTAATAAGCCTCAGGCTGATGGAGGTGCGTCTGCACTTACTCCCTGTAGCTGAGTTTTCATCCAAACGTGAAGCGAATCTTTTCAAAGTTCACAAAAAAAAAACAAAAAAAAAAACGTGTGAATGTACATTTCCATCAGGTTGTTCAAGTGGATAGCGGTGGTATTGGTAACTGCGAATTTTGGGACTTTTTTTTTAATTTGGTGTTACAATCAATTATATTGTTTTTAATGTGTCGTTTGGATTACTTGTTTCTGATGTAATACTTAAAAATGTGCATAAAAACAAGGCAATGGAAACGTGTTAATGCGGCTATAAACAGCTAATTTCTGTCAACATGGGAACAGGAGTGAGTTCAGTGAATAAATGGAAACACAGTGTAACTTGCATTACTTATTTGAAAAAGTAACTTACATTTTCCATTGTAAATTTAAAAGTAATGTGTCTCCACCGTCATCAGCTCCACCAAGCTCCCTCATCCCTCCGACTCCGCCTTGGTCGGTCGTCATCCCGCTATTGCCTCAGGACTCTATTCCTCCAGCTGCGCCTCATCGCTCTGTCCCACCGGCTCCGTTGGGCTCCTCCCTCCCTTCAGCTCCGCCTTAGTCCTCTGTCGCTCCGGCTCCGCCGCGGACCTCCGGATCTCCGTCTCCGCCTCAGTCGCCAGAGCCTTGGGCTCCGGCTTGGCCCTCCGGATCCTCAGTGTCGCCCAGGATCTTCGGCTCTCCGTCTCTGCCTTGGGCTCCACCTCCACCTGCTCCGCCGCCGTCGGTCGCCCCCCTGGAGTCGTCAGCCCTTCCTCCACCATGGCTCCTTCCTCCGTCGGCTCTGCCATGGGCTACCATCATGGCTGCGGCCTGGGTCTCACCTGGCTCCTCCTGCTCTGAGTCCCTTCTGTCTCCTCCCTGGCTTCTCCCTCCGTCTGATCCACCCTGGACCCTTCTGTCTCCTCCCTGGCTCCTCCCTCTGTCGGCTCCACCCTGGACTTTGTTTGTTGTCCCCCTCCCAGTAGTCCGTCCTCTGCCAGAGCCTCCTCCTACACTGACTTTCTGTTGCCATCCCACGTCCACTCCTTTTTTTTTTTTTTTTTTTACAGCGCGAGGTCTTCTGGGAGGGGGGAGTAATGTCACACCCCGTGGACTGTTTATGTTGGTTTCTCCCTTCTGTGCCCATATATGGTCTTTCCTGTTCCTGTCCTTGTTAAATCCTTATTGGTTAATCACCCACACCTGTCCTTGTATCAATAGCACCCCTATATAAGTTGTATTCAGTTCAGTGTTTGTCATCCGATCTTAAGGTTAAGTTGGTATGTGTTTCCCTGCCATTCCAGTCTGGATTTACCATTTGTGGATTTTATTAAAGACTTGTTATTATATTTCATCTTTGTACGTCTCCTACACACAACCGTGACAGGCGCCTCCTGATCCACTTACTTAACTGTAGTAAACGCGATACAACAGCAAGTGAAAATATTGGTTTAATTAGCCATATATGTTGAACCACAAAGCTTAAGTATGCTCAACGTAAACAAGGAGATTGATGGTTAACTTTGTGAGGTAACATTATCTGTTTCTGCTGGTTCGTACACAGATAATGACTGATAAAACTATGTTTATACTAGCGGACAACTACAGAGGAAACCGTAACTTTCATTAAAGTTACTTACTTGATGATGTTGTGTCCTCAAAATGCCTTAAATACTCAAATGCAGCCAAATTTGTGATTCCAAATCACACCCACGAGCACATGCGTGTAAAGAGTGGACACCATTGCGGGAGAGGTGGGTCTGACTCCGGGCTACATTAACACTATTGCAGCGGGTTATTATTCAAATTTTTAGTTATTAATTATTTTAATTATTCAAGGTTCTAAATACAGATAAATAAGCAGTAACAGTACATGCCATCATGAAAGTAATGAAAAACATCAACAGCTAGCGAAACATCTACAGAAAAATATACCGGATTAACCTGGCTGCCTTCTCTCTAGACCCCCTGCTTTGCAGCACAGTTAATGACATGCAAATGATAGGATGCCTTGACGTAATTGGTTTTTGAATTTTGTGACGTAGCAAAAAAAGGGCTGTTTCAAACCATGTTTCTGGGACAGCCTTTGGGAAGCTACAATTTTAAGGAGAAAATCCTCAGCAATGGTGTTGATTACTGGATTGGCACATGGTTTGTCTAAAAGCATATTAAAAACACCACATAGGCAAATAAACGACATAAAAAACGCCTCAGGTTACGTATGTAACCCTGGTTCCCTGAGTAGGGAACGAAACACTGCATCCTCTAGGGGTCGCTATGGGAAACGCCATCTCCGTGACCCGTGTCTGAAGCCTACATACAAAAACGACAACAATTTTGGCCGGCAACACCCTATGACGTTACTACTGCTTCACTACCGGTGTGACCACAGTTTAAAAGGATGCCGGTAGAACACAACATTCGCTTTTTTCATCTGAAACTCACGTCCGAAGCATGGCGACGAGACTAGAGGATGCAGTGTCTCGTTCTCTTTCTCAGGGATCCAGGGTTACATACGTAACCTGAGACGTTCCCTTTTGAGGAACTCGAACTGTGTCCTCTAGGGGTCGCTATGGGGAACAGTTATACCCACGCTGCCATGCTGAGGGGAGTGCATGCCATCATAGAGGCAAGAACTAAGTACCAACTCCCTCAAGCTTAAGCGAGTTGCCCCTGAGACGTAGTGATGGCTGACAGTGACATTATGCCCTTCAACCAAAAGCCTGAGCTGCGTACCTCAGAGACTTACCTGAAAGAGGTCGGAAATGCTGGACCCGAGGTAGAGCTCAAAGCTTGGAATCAGAAGATATTCCTTTAAGGGGATATGGCCAAGTGCCTAGGGATTTGCCTAGGTTTGGCCTGTCAACCAGGGGGCTACAGCCGGCTCTGCATAGGTTCGCTCAGGAACCCTCCTACAGAACACAGGTAGCAACAACCTGCTCAAGGATGCGCAAGTAGAGTAGGTCCCAAGGTGACCGGGGACAACCAACTCAAGAAGGGTACGGGCTGGAAGCTTGTGAATTCCTGCCATACAGGATTTTAGAATGGATGCAAAATCTAGGTGCATTCCATACCACAATGTCGATTTAAGAAAAGTGCCCAAAGACTTGCGTGTGCACTTCCCATAAACATGGATTTAAAAAACACTGCTTATTCAGAAGCGGTGTGCTAGTAGATAACCCTCTACATGAGGGGAGCACTGCTAGGCATTCCAAACAAGGCTTCAAGGGGTAGGCAGTAAGGGCAAACCTCAGTTGCCCATTGGGGCAATGCTCAGAGCCAAGGGGAGCATCGCTATGCCAAACAGACAATTAGCCGCGGCTAGCTGTCTGATAATACTGCCATGGAGCCGATACACTTGACCAACATGAGAGGTCAGGGCTTCGGGACAGACTTCTAACTCCTGAGAGACAAGGAGGAATACCTGATCCGCCCAGGGGTGACAAGCTTTTGAGAGACCCTCCCGCAGCTAAATAGGCCAAAGAGGCCTTGGAAATGTGATTTGATGACAGGAGATCAGACATTTCAACAGAGACGAATCTGGTTCAACTCAGTGTGGCTGCATAGAGAGCAGCAGCGTCCCCAGCCCTCGGACTGTGTTGTGGGTATTCTCTTGAGGGAGCATAGGCCATTACCAACCCAAGCAGACCTGAGCTTACCATCTTGATAGAAAGCATGTGCCCCGTTCTAGCCAGGCCTGCAGAGCCTCAAGATCAAGGGCCTAGATTCATAGTCGATGCTCCTCAGAGCCCTCAGAAGGGTTTCCACAGAAACACCTTTCACTCACACGTTGGTGAAAAATAGTGCTGTCAAGCCCACCCCACGGAGGAGCGACTCACTAGATCACCAAGACGGTATAAGGTTAGGCTGTATGACGATTGGGTGGATACCCTGAAACAGGAAGCCCCTCAGGGAGGGACGCAGATAAAGTGTCTCTGTCAGGTGGCCTCTAAGGCATGCGTGTCCAGCCAGGGGTGTCCGGGAGCATCCTGCGAAGAGATAATTTCCGAAGAGCTTACCTGGTAAGAGGACCGTAGTCCTAGATGTAGTGCTGTAGTGGGGATCTGAAGGACAAGAGTGGCCACAACGTCCAGGTAGATATGTCGAAGGCAGATCCAAATAGACAAGCAGGCCACAACTGTAATCAAAGACCAGAGAGGGGGTGCTCGAAGAGGACCTACCTAACAGAAAGAAAAACGCAACAGACAGGTCCCAGAAATACAGCAGAAGAGGCTAGACACATAATAACAGGGTTGTACTCACCCACCGTGGTTCGTGCGCATGACTCCAGTTAGGCCAGGTAAACCTTCTTGTGAAGCTGCCCAGACCACCATAGTGGGCCATCTACTTACAACCCTAGCAGGGGAGATAGCACTGTCTAGGCATGGGGCACAGGGAGACCACTGCTTTAAAAACCCTAAGAAGGGGAGCAATCACAGAGTTAGCAAAAAGGTATCTTCAGATAGTCAATGTGCCTAGGAAGGCTACCAGAAGGGGACCAGCTGAGATTAACTTGACCACAAAGATTGGGCTGTCTACTTATAACGTTAGCAAACCATTCATTCAGGGCCAAAAACAAAGACACATTTCTCAAAAAGTTTAACAATAAGTAAGTTAAACATTAAGTAGCAAAACTGATAACACACCACTCAGAATCTCTGCATCCAACAACGGAGAGAGGAGAGAAATGAACAAATCATTTACATGGGTATTATACTTAATTATAATACAGTACCAGTATATTAGATGTTGGAAATTTCACTATTCTATATGTACAGTAAACTGTAGCACATGTTGTACACCTTCAGACGTGTCACTGTCAAATTTTATTTGTAACCATTTTTAATGTGTAGCCTACTGCATTTCTGCGGAACTGAGAAATGACTACCTAAAGATATAGTCTTGTGTCAGGAAACCAAATAGTACTGTATACTCTAATGAAATTTAGACAAATGTGCAGAGGATGCTGAATTTAATTTTTAATTTTATTTTTTTACTGTACTGTATTGTGGTGCATACCAAGTTCATATACAGTTCTTTGTTATTTGAACTTTTTTAGTGCTTTTCATGTGCTGCAGAATTACTTTACAGTAGTGAAATGCTGAATTAACAATCTGTATTTTAATTTATGTTGTAGACTGTAATAGACATTGAGTTGCAAATTAATTCCTAATAAGACTTTTTTGTTAGTGTTATTGATCTCATGAGTGTTCACTGGGCAGGAGAGTCATCACTGTATTTGAATTGTGTGTAATAATTTAAGAATACCTGTAATAACTGGATTGAAACGTTTGAAAGACAAATTTATGCTGGCTTGTCTTAAGACTTGTTTAAAAACATAAATAGTTTGGTCAGTTACATGTTCTAGATGTTTGCTAAAGTGTTGCTAGTCGGTTGCTAGGATATTCTGGGTGGTTGCTAGGCTCTTGCTATGCAGTTGCTGGGGTGTTGCTAGATTTTATGGTTGATTGCGATTACAGACATTCCCACCTCTTAATAACAGAAAATCAAACATTGTTTCCAAAACTGATCCAGTTTCAGTGCTTTAATATTATAATTAGAATTGTAATACATTTCTTTCTAATGTTAGGAAATGAACATTAAATCATCGACATTAACATCTTAAACGTGATTTATACCATCTAAGTAGTAATTAAATAAAATCGCATGTCTTCTTTAGTGATACTGTTACAGTTCTGTCTGTTTGTTTTCTTGGTTTCTCCCATTGTCTCCCCCCGTCGATCTGTCTGTTTTGGTTTAGTCCTTGTTAGCGTTACCTGGTTCACCTGTCTTTGTAATTAGCACACCCTTTATAAGTCTGTCTTTGTCATGAGTTCCCTGTCGGTCTTTGTTGTTGAATTGTGTTTCTACGTGTGTGGATTATCGCTCTGTGTTCCTGCTTGTGCTACTTGAAGTTTATATTAAATATTGTTGCTTGTTATCTCGTCTTACGTCTCACGTCTCGTTCCATCCAGCATGCAGCTACTACGTAACAGATACAAGCTCAGAAGCATTTACTGTATAACCTGTTGAAGTTTTTTTTTTTCATATATATTGTTTATTGACTTGGTGCCATGATGGACATTGAAATGTTATTTATTTTTCATTTTAAACAGTTTAGATGATTACTTAATGGTAATGCAATATTTGTGAACAATGTGTGTATGTCAGACTATAAATCCCCAAAAACTATGCATGGGGGTTTTCTTTGGAGTTGCCACCCCTCATAGACCCCATGCCACCCCTTTGCCACCCTAAAAATTATTTTCTAGATCCGCCCCTGGACGTCATAGGCTGTCGTCGGCCAACATTGTTGTCATTTTTGTATGTAGGCTTCAGACACGGGTCATGGAGATGGCGTTTCCCATAGCGACCCCTAGAGGACGCAGTTCGAGTTCCTTGAAAGGGAACTTGATTTTTACTGCAGGGGGACTTTAGCAGAATTAAATTGAGTTGTTACAAAATGCTCAAGAACAGCATCAGTTTAGCTTATTTTAAATAATGTCAGCATTAACCTTCCCTGTTATGACCTGGAACACAGTGAAACGACTTTTCAGGTGGGGAAAAATGTAGAGTGATCTTGATTTTGTCTGTCTGTGAACTGTTCTTTAAAGGGGTCATCGGATGCCCATTTTCCACAAGTTGATATGATTTTTTAGAGTCTTAATGAAAAGTCTATAACATACTTTCTCAGTGGTAGTGGAAAACAACACCCTTTTTACCTTGTGAAAATCAGCTCTGTTTTGAGCAAGCCGTTTTGTTGCATGGCTCTTTAAATGCTAATTAGCTCTGCTCACACCGCCCCTCTCTTCTGTGGGATGACAAGCAGTACTGTTTACTTTAGCCGCATTTAGCCGTGAAACTTGCTAACTATAAGGAAAGTTATAGGAAAAGCGATTTGCAAAGATTCATTAAAAAAAAAACAGAACAAAAAAAAAAAAAAACCTTATACTCACTACTTCTGTGGGTGAAGCTGGATCATGAAGGATTTATTTGTTTTGTTTTATTTGTTTTATTTTTGAAATTTCTCTGAATAGTCATTTAATTGGCTATAATGCATTTGAACTTAACACTTTAATGCTCAAAATTAACACTTTGTTTACCTTCAGTATAATATGACAGCTATGCATGGCATTTTATGGCTTACTTTGTTTTAATTTAATGTATTCATTTATTTTTAATTAAATTAATTCATTTATTTTCAAACATTAATGCCCTTTAGAAGCTACAAAGATATTAATAGATTTCCTTGGAGACAAAATTATTTTCTGAGTCTGATTTCTCACAAGAACCATTTATATCTGAAATTGAAGGTGTAATTTTGTTAACTGAAATGACTGATTTCTGACTGAAGCATCACTGATGCTTTTCTCCTGTTTACTATACTTTAAAGCTGCTTTGAAGCAAACCTTAAGAATCAAGTGTACGTAAATTCTGTGGAGTATATGTAAACCTCTGTGAAATAACTATATAAAAAACAGTGTCAATTTGCAGATTTATTGAGGTTACTGTAAACTTATGAACAATTTGTGTGTGTGTGTTTTAACTTATGGATTTCAACTTATGATTTTGTAATTACAATTCAGCAAAATCTGCAAAAAGTGCCGCTGCGTGCTTTACAGCGTTAGGTTCAGATTCATTCACACTCACAGCTGTTGGCTGGGGTTTCAGAGAAAACCTGAATGTGCTGTCTTCACCGGTGTGTAAGGTGGTTTCAAACCACATCTGAGTCTGACACTGTTCGTGTCACATGCTGTCCTACTTAGGTGCTTACATGTGGGTGTTTTTGAAGGCCTGTGACTATCTGTCAGCTCATCACCTCACCGGACGTCCCGTGGCTGAACAGACTGTACCAGTGCGCGCTTTACCACCCCTGCCAGAAGACAGCCTCTCGAGCACAGCTCAAGAGCTGTCAGGCGCTCATTACCTCCTGCTGTGAGATCTTGGCATGATCAGGGTGAATCTCAGCTGCTCATGTTTGGCAGCTGCTGAGTCACACTGAAGTCACACATCCACCCGAATCACTTCCACATCATGCTGAGCATGGGCGTCGCTAGGCCATTTTTAGAGGGGCTAGCCCCCCTAAACCGACTACTCAGCCCCCCTGAAATTTTGCGATTATCCCCATAAACTGTACAAGAATTTTCTTTAAATTTCATATAAAATCTTCAATCTGCAGACTGCGGTGGTGCAGAGGGAAAAACAGAGGACATGGTGTGTTTATCGATAGATTATTTTAATATCCGCATCTGTGCAGTTTAAATACAGTTTACAAAATATCATGGCGGAGCAATCGGTTCCCCATCTACTGTAGCTGCGTTCACCCCTCGTCACACCACAGCTGTTTCCTCCCGCGAAAATGAAGCACATATAAAAGCATACTTTATAAAACGATCATGTTGCCATTTTCATTTGAAAACTTTCAATATAATACATATTCCAGTCCATGTAGGTTTGCATACTTGCGGTAAGGAATGAGGGTTGTACTAGAAAAATGCAAACTTTTGGATTTGTACAGTAAATAGGTGTGTGTGAGAGATCAGGAAGACTTGTATTTGGCTTATTCAGTACTCACATGTTATATCTATCTATACAATACAGTGCAATACTGCATTAAGTTTAGTATAGCACCACTATTAGTTAAACATTTATTTATTTATTATTATTTATTATTATTATACCCCTCTAAAATGAAAATACTAGAATCGCCCCTGATGCAGAGGCTGCTCATCTCCCATTCCACCAGCAACCCTTCAGCTGTGCTGCTTAAACAGATGTAACCATAATTAGGTGGTAATCATAATTAACAGCACTCTCTGAGCAGTACAAACAGTCCAAAAGCTGGACACTGAAACCTCGATTATTACAGAGTAGGTGACTTTAGCCAAACAAGAGATCAAGACATGTGAAATAGCAACATATTAAATGGCACTAGCGATATCCTGCAAATGTATCAATTTGATGAGATGTTTGTTCAGAGAAGAAAAAAACTTGAACTGAGTTAAGCTGACACTATTGTTTTCTGCTTTATAGGCGAATCAGATTAGTTCATAATTGATTAATTTTTGGAATTTTGGAAAATTTTGCTTTGATCTGAATTGAACTGTTGAACTGAATAATGACACTACTGCCTTCAGTAGAGCTGCTTATCACTTTATTAAACTTGTTTCATAATGATTGAAATTTACGCAGTTGCTGATCTGACTGGAGTTAAATAATCACACTCTTTCTTGCTTAGAGCTGCTTTACAGCAGAACTGGGATTTGACGTTTCTGCATTGTTTGCATTATTAATTCTGTTGCTAGTCTGTTCATCACTGCAGCTGCTTTGAAACAATCTCTGTTGTATGACGTGCAATAAAAATAAAGATTAGAGAGTCTGAATCTGAACTGTGATCGGGGCCATTTCTAGACACAAGCAACCTTTAGTCCATTCTGCTGTCTGTTCATACACTAGTAGCACGCCTGGTTTTTCGTCAAATGGAGATACAGATGAGACAGATTAGTCCGGATACATTAGTCAAGTTGTCAGTTTATTTGTATAACACTTTTCACAATACACATTGATTCAAAGAAGCTTAACAGAAATTCATGATGTTAGTGTTAAGCCTAATAGTCCACCCTAAACCATTTAGAGCTGGATGACAGCTTAGTTTACATAAGAGATGATTATAAACAATCAAACAGCTCAGATCTGCTGTAGTACACATATATCAAGTTGGATATATTTAATACTAGTTGCAAGCTGGAGTTATTCACTAATTATGCAGTCATGAGGAAATCTGTAAGGTTTGAAAAGTATGAAATCTCTAATGTTTTGTTCGATTTATAACAGTTCGGATGAGAAATGCCAATCCCAATTACTGTTCGCTGGTGTGTGTCACTGCCATGGGTAAGTGATGTATCTAAATGACTAGGTGTTTATATCATCTGCCTGTAAGCAGTTTAACTGAAGAGTTCATGGAAAGTCATGCCATAATGCACACAGTACATACTATATAATATCTCTGGTCCTCTAGCATGAAAACCAAAGCGACTGTGACATGAAATGGTATGGTATGAAACTGGTTAGGTCTGTTTTGAAGCATAGCTGCTGGCTTGAGCTGGTTTAAGTTGGTCATGCACTGGTCGTAAGATGGTTTTCCTATCATCTGATCATAGTTGTATCTCTCTATTAGTATTACTGGATTTTAGCGCTGCGTTCGACACTATCGACCACAACATTCTTTTGAATAGATCAGAAATTTTTATTGGTATTAGAGGAAGTGCACTGGCATGGTGCAAATCCTACTTATCTGACCGCCATCAATTCATAGCAGTAAATGAAGAGGTTTCATATCAATCACAAGTGCAGTATGGAGTACCTCAAGGCTCAGTACAAGGGCCACTACTTTTCATGCTTTACATGCTACCCTGGTGTTAGCTTTGACTGTTATGCTAATGATACTCAGGTCTATATTTCTTTGTGACCCAGCGAAACGTATCAGTTTAAAAAACTGAAATGCATAGTCGAAAAACTGGATGACTGGTACATTCTTGCTGCTAAATTCTGAAAAAACAGGGGTGTTGGACCAAAAACCTCTGCGTGTAAAAACCTAAAACACTGTCTAACACTTGATGGCTGTTCTGTCAATTCTTCGTAATCAGTCAGGAACCTATGTGTGCTATTTGATAGCAATTTTTTCTTCGAAGGCCAT
>JAHKKF010517060.1:1215-15144 GCA_019740295.1 Labeo calbasu | reverse complement strand
TTGTTACTTAGTACAACTTAACATTTCAAGTTGACTAAACTTATTTTAGTTGACTGAACTTAAAATTTTAAGGCAGCAGGGTAACAAATTATTTTAAATTGTGTTTTTTTATTTTTTACAGTGTACAAGGGTGTAACTTTGGTTTGAGAAGTGGGGGGGTTGGGGGGCACAAAATGGGGGAAAATATTTTCTATTTGAATCCCATTTCCTGCATTTACATACATTACGTACATACACCCAGGGGTGGATTAAGGTGGTCAGGGGCACCTAGGCTTTTTGTATGAGGCCTCCCCTTAATCATTATGCTTTACTGGGAAATGTATTTATATATGGTCCACACGCAATAGTAAGGTCAACTGATATACACACAGTGAGACAGCCAATCCTACAGTGTTTCCTCTACATTACCAGTGTCCCCATAGGATTTTGTGAGACTGTAGAGGATGCACATTTGATCCTTTAGGGGGTTCAGGGGGTATGCGCCACATAAGAAAATTTTGTTCATTTTAAATTTAAATGCAAAAATCTGGTGCATTTTGAGAGTGGAATCAAGATCAAATGAAGAAATATATGCTCTTGTAAACAATTTTGTGCTCTAGTAGTAATTTATTTATTGGTTGCATAGATGTGAATGTGAGGGTAGGGCAGAATTTTCACTACATAAATTCTTATAAAAAGCTACAAATGCTATTCTGTCAAAAGCAGGGAGTGACTTTCTCTTCGTCTTTTGTTGTTTGATTATCATTAATGCTGACATTTAATTTAAGAGATAAGATGAGACAGGAGTTCACAAGGAGATGAGGTCGAGATACACTTTTTTTTTTATTCTCAATAACCAAATACATGACCGTATGGTCGGCAGGTGCATTTTTAATGCAACTTATCTTAAAAAACCTGTCATTTCAGTTCTACTTTCTGAGTATGAATTATCATATGCACTAAAAGACAACAATACTCAAGCACTGTAAAAGGTTTTGCCACAAACTCAGCTGACTGGCTTCTCAAGTATGATTTCATGTGAGTCTCAGACTTTAGAACTGTACATGAATTATGAGTTTCTAGATTGTTTGACCTCCTAACTGAAGATATTTTCACAAATTGAACATGTAAATAAAAGAATAAGCTAAACAACAGGGCTGGATATACTGAAACCATTTTAGTGGTTAAACATGTATTTATATCTAGAAAAGTGAAGTTTGTACAAATGCTAGAGCAGTGGTTCTCAGCCAGGGGTCTGGGGCCCCAATATAGGGGACCTGAATATTACCTAAAACTATTTAAGGTAAGGTAAAACATTTAAAAGATTTTGTGTGTGTGTCTTTTGTTTTTGAAGAACCAAAGATCTCAAGATCTTGGAAATCCCTAATATATGAATGTTGGGTAGAAACTGTGAGTAAAGATGTACTGTATTTCTAAAACACTGGCTTATAAAGTGAAAACTGATTGTAAATTTAAAGTTTAGATTTACATGTTGCGTCTTTACATATTGTGTAAAGATGCATTGTGGTACAGGTATCTTCCCTACCACAAATTATAACAAATTATAACAATTATAACAAATTATTTTAAGCTGACTCAACATATTGTGTTTTTTATTTTTTACAGTGTACCTGAACCCACATTTTGATAGTAAGATAGTACAGAATTCCAGACAATAGTTCATCTTTACACTGATAAGATTATGTTGGTAATAGTTACAGTATTCTTTCTTCGCACAGGTATTTATAGATGTAACTCAACTATGTGATAAAGTATGTTTGTTTGTTTCTTCCTTTTGTTTGTTAAGAACTTATTGACCTCTGTTACTGTGATAACTGATGAAGAGATGCTGGATCATGTTTTTATACCTTTTATGTTATGTTGCTAATAAGCTGCACAAGAAACCAAGGTAAATCCACTTCTGCTTGCTCAGCATGATTAAATTAGGATTTATTTGTAATATAGTGAAGTAAACTTAGGCGTCCCACAGAGGGGACGGTGACAGTTAAAGGGTTAAATAAATCTTGCTTATGAGCCCAATAAACAAGCTAACATGCAGTAGTGTATATGTGAGCCTGGACAACAAAACCAATCATAAGGGTCAATTTTTTGAAATAAAGAATTACACATCATCTGAAAGCTGAATAAATCAGCTTTCCATTGATGCATGGATATGTCTGTTAGGATAGGATGTTCTTAGCAATGCATACTACTAAACAAAAATTAAGTTCTGATATATTTATGGGAAATTTACAAAATATCTTCATATCCTAATGATTTCTGGCATAAAAGAAAAATCAATCATTTTGACCTATACCATGCATTTTGGTTATCGTTACAAATATACCTGTGCTACTTATGACTGGTTTTGTGGTCCAGGGTCACATATCCATTCTATATTTTATTCTATCTAAATACGTATACATTTTAATCTATATATTTCTGGGCATTCTCAATAAGCTCTGTTTGTGAAGAGTGCGCATATGCATAAATGCCCAAGGGAACCCTGGAGTATGACATGAGGGAACCCGCAATAAATCAAACATTAAATAAAGCAAAATGATGGGGAACAAAAAATAGTACCATGTTCACACAGCAGCATCTCAGAGATCTCGAATCAATTAATTAGCAGAAGTTACTCCATTAAACTCATTAAACAATGGCCCTATTGTTCAACTAATGTGGTTCAAATGAAAGAGGTGCGAACGTGTTTGGGAAACTGTCGTGACTAGCTAGTTCGTTTCCACAACAATGCATCGTACTATGGTGGTTAATTACCGAGTTACGTCCTACAGGAAATACAGTGCTGCTTGAAAGTTTGTGAACCCTTTAGAATGGGAACCCTGCAAGTAATGTATTTTGTAACTGTTGATCAGTCCTGCACAACAGCTTGTAGGAATTTTAGCCCATTCTTCAGTACAGAAACACTTGAACCATGTGATATTGGTGGGTTTCGTATGAACTGCTTACTTCAGGTCCTTCCAAAACATTTTAATTGGATTAAGGTCCGGACTTTGACTCAGGCGTTCCAAATCATTAACCTTGTTTTTCTTTAACCATTTTTGACTCAACAGCACACGTAAGACGTGTTTGCTAGCGCCACTCAATGGGCTGCGCGGTGCAAACTAATCTCACCAGCCCTGACCAATTTAAACAGCACAGCGCAAACCGATATGACACCGCGCTGTCTAGTCCCATTTTTGGTGTTTGTCAGCACCGCGCTGCCCATTGGGTGGCGCTAGCTAGGGCTGTTCGATTCCGATTCCTGGTTCTGGAAGAACCGATTCCTCACTGTTGTTTTCGATTCTTTTTCGATTCTTGTTTTTTTTTTTTTTTTTTAGATCGGAGGAACCTAATTTCACCATTGCTGTAGGATATAAAAGTCATAGAAAGATATAGAAAATAATCTTTTTATAATATGAAGCTTATATGTTTTTATAAATTATGATACATTTCTGTATTTATATATATATTTTTTTAATTTTCATTGCCCATAAATTTAGTCATAGCCCACATTGTACATGCATTTATTGCATTAATGAAACAAGACGTGTACAGTTTAGCTGAATGATGTTTACTTCAACTGTATGCGTTGCACAAAATTAAACTGTACACTGAAACAAAATAACCAGAACATTAACAACAACACTGATATAAGAGTTCATGGTTCATTTGTCAGTCCAAGCTCTGAATCGATTCTGAATATTTATTTTTTTTTTTTTGTTGATGCATCGGAGAATCGATTTTTTTTCTCCCACTCCTACACCCCTAGAAAATATAGTAAAAAGTAACATTTTTTTTTACTAAAACTCCTTTCTGTACATTAATGTGCTAATATGCTGTAAGAAGTGGAGCAACTTCTGAAAACAACTATAAGTCACTTGGTTTAAAGTATATCTGTAGTCTGTATATTATACAAAAATGTAAAATCAGTTTGGTAAATATGGGTTGTTTTTGCTAATCAAAATATTGTTAAAATGTTAAACCTTAATCTTAGACAAACTGTGTTCTCTGAGTGCACGTGTGTCTCATTTTTTCCGTATGGAACCTCAGTACAAGGAAGTAAATAACTGTACTATCTGCATATTTAAATGACTTGTCAAACTTGAAGAAAATCTCGCTTCGTATTTACCTGCCTTGCTGGGTAATCAAGCAGTTTTGTGATTATAGCCATTGATGACTGAAAGCTGATAAGTGTATGTGTATAAATTGAACGGAGATATTTGTCAGCGTCGTGGTGTGCGGGGAATAAGGAGTATGACGAGGAGGTCCAGAATATGCACATTTATTAGACAAATCACACATCGAGCAGGAACGGACAGGAACAGCAGGGAATCTAACGTAAATAGACACGACAAGACCACGAACAAACGGAGTGACATAAACAAAATGATTTCAGATTGACAATACAAGAACCGACAACCAAACTTAAATACACAGACTAATCAGGGGGAGACAGGTGTGAACGATCAAACAGTGACGTAATAATTGAAAACGGAACAGGAAGACCAAATAAGGGCATACACAAGGAACAAACCAAAAAACAGTCCACAGGGGTGTGACAATATTAGTAGTATTTTAAAATGATTCAATTATTATTCAATTAAAATGATTAAAAACTGACTTAGAGTACACATTGCATTTTGCTTGCAAATTTTTAAATGCAAGTGATAACCATCAAATGTGATCATTTCCAGTGAAAATGCTTTCATATGCTTTTCTTCTGCTGAGCTTGGTTTTGACTCTTTGTCTTGCATCACCTACGGTAAGTGCGATAGTAAGGTAAGTTTTGTGAAGTAACCTTAGAGAACAAGATTATGGCAAAAAATATATGATATATTACAGTTGTGTCCCGCTTTGTGAACATTTATATAAATTATGTTTACCAATTCAAATATCTCAGGGCTTCTTCAGAAGGACTCTCTACCCTGCCCTAAAGTGACAGTGAAGAACTTCAACGTTATGTCTGATGCAAGTGGCCAACAGGAATCATGTGCTTCAAGGTGAGTATCCTTTTAGCCTCTCTAGTACGCTCATTCAAAATACACAAAAATATGTTTGTGTCTAAACCTTTTTTATACTACAAAATGGTGGTCAGAATGAGTTCAGAGAAATCTGAAAATTTTGCACCTGATGATAAAAACCTAACAGTAATTTTTGTTTGTTAACTAGAGCTCTTCCTATACCTGAGATGACTTCTACAACAACTACTCCTGCTACAAGAACTACAACTACACCAGGACCAACTGAGGGGTAAGACATAGTCTCATAGTCCCGTTTGTTCATAAGGTTGAGAACAGCTTCTTTATTGTATCACTGCAAAGTGTGACCAAGAAAATGTAAAAAGCTGTGCTATATTGTGAATATGGTCACTGTTAAAGAGCACTGTTAAGGCACAACACACACTAGAGTATATTTACATTGATTTACAGCTTCAGGTAGCTTATTCATATGAAAGTTTTTTCAGTTACGACCACCATTTGCATTTATGAATTGGTTTTACAACAACTGACAACATTCCCAAATGTCTCCAAATTCTTTGAGGTAAATTAGTGAAGGATTTTTGTCCTTTGAGTTTTTCAAACGGCAATTTGTAAGTCTTTTTGAGTGGTTCATTAACAGGACTGCCTCAAAAGAGTCATTTGTCTCTCAGACAAACTACACTGGTTGCACATGCACAATATATTTTTGATTCACTAAAAGAACTGGTTCCTGAGAGTCATTGTAGTTAAAACGATTTACTGCTTACTTATCAATATTTTTTCTATTGCATTAATAATGTTTATATTCACATTTGTACTTCCTTTCCTTTGAATGTGTGGACATATTTTGCAATTCTGGTGCCAAGACGGCTTCCTCTCTGATCATCTTGGTGGTTTGCTTTCTTTTGGTATTAAGTTAATCATGAGAAATCACTATTATCAGCCCTATGTTTGACTTCATCACTGCATCTGTTTTCAGCTTTCTGGTACGTGCGTATAATCATTAAATGTGTATTGTTAATGTTAATTAAGATGTTAATCTTGGCATCAATCATAGTGATTCAAGTGTATTCAAGTGTATTTTAATGTGAATGCAAGAGTTAAAAATGATTATAGAAAAAGGGAGACGATGCACTTAGGTTAGGCCTGCAAAAGCAAGATTTGGGTGGCATCTAGTGGTACATGAGGAGCTTCTGCTGAGAACAAAAGGACACATAAAATTATACATTTATTTTAGATGTCTAAAATGAGGAAAGTTGTCTGATAACATGCATAATAATAAGCACTATTTGAGAAGCTCAAAAAGAGTTTATGTGGCTTATGATTTTTATCAAGCTGTGATTGGTTTAAAGTCACAATTGTGTTTCAATTCACTCTTTCAAATCTTTCCCTTTTTTACACAATTTGGTATGAGAATACAAAATTTTTACATCTCAGGAAGAAATAATATACTGATCTGTGGATGACAAGTGAGTGATAAGTCGATGGCCTTTTGCCGACTGGGAATAATGTCTACACACTGTATATTTCACATGTATGCAACAGCATTCCCGAGGACCATTTAACAGCTGCCAAACCCAGACCTATTATGAATACCAGGATGGTTGACAAAACTGTTGTATGGGTGTTAATGGAGTGGGAATGTCAACATGAATTACCATATCATTGTAGTTGTAGTGTGTGTACTTCTCTGAATATTACAGCATTTCTTTAAATTTATGGTTATAGGTATTGTTATAGTTAAAGTTCTTGGTGTGAATGGGCCTTTATATTGCTATTACACAATATCAATAAATACAACCATGAAATTTCTCTACGGGCTTGTACTTGAAATAACACCAATCAAAAACTAGTCTAAAAGCAATTTATTAAAGCGAACCCTGGGTATTATGAGGGTGATCACCTGGCAATAGATCTGTTGCGGAACAGTAGATGTCATTTTGACACGTGTGATACAGACACTATTATACGATGTAAATACCGATTTACATCCATTGTCATATGCGCTTATTTATGTTTCTGAGCACGCACATGTATGCGATAGAAAGCGCATCCGTTTTGTGTGAGAGTGAAGAGAATCTACCTGCAAGGGAAGAGATTTGTGCTTACGCATTTGGACAAGTAGGGGTATTTTTGATCATTTTGAATCATTTTGATGCGCCCTTGCATTACAATAATGCGCTCTGGACATTTGTCATTAACATAACGCCACAGAAACTGCCTCAAACGAACTATTAAAATAAAAAGAAAGTTGTGTCTGAAAGCTGCATCGATTTTTTTAATTGGTTAAAATGAATCCATAATATTGTGTTTTTCCGTGTGCGCTCGACCTTTTCCGTCGGTGGTGCTAGATCACTTGATGAGGTCCGCACATCCTATGCATGGAAACTACGCCGCAAAAAGAATAAATAAAAAGCTTTCTTAAAAAGGCAAAAGAACGTATGTACGTTTTCTTAATATGACAATTAAAAACCAACAGACTGATGCGGGACATTTTCTCAATATGCGACGAGCGGGACAACGGGTGAAAATGCTGTGTGGTACAACGCAAAGCAGGACAGGTGGTCACCCTAGAATATTATGACATGTATGGTTTAAAATAGCATAAATGATGTCTCGTTTTATACATATTTTGGACTATGGGGGTTGCCATTATGACGTGAAATGGTTGTGCTCAGTCAGCTGCTGATACTGTTTCTATTTTTTAAAGGAACATAATTCCGAACACACAACTCTGAAAATAAAATACTGATATGATGAGCACAGCTACTGAAATAGCTTACAGGTGGCATTGGATGTAAGTGTAGGCTTAAACCAAATGTCATACCATTGATTTTCCCAACAAGGAATCTAAACGCCCCATCGAGTGAAATCCACACTGAGAAACTTCTTCAGTCGCTGCGGCCTCATGACAAGCATTGGCATGTGTACATCCTGCCAGAATGGCATCTAGTGTTTCTTGTCTCTGACGTTTGTAAGCTCTTTTAGTAGCTGTGGTCTACTAAAAGCTTTAAAGGCATCAGGGCTAAAGTGGAAAGAACAAAGACGTGGGTCTTTAGGATGTTCGGCATCTTCCCATTCTTTGGTCCTCTTCTTATCGTTATGAAAAGCAGTGAAGACTTACATCACTTATTTTGTTGCCCTCCAACTGAAAATTGCAACCGAAAGCCGCACAATATGACATTGTATTAGTATTTTCTGAGCTGTGTTGTGGTAGAAATAGCAACAGGTAGAGGCAGTAGCTCACTGAGTGCAGCCATTTCACATCACTGAAATAACAGTGCCCGCAATAGTCCAAAATATGTATAAAACAATGTGGATTTTTTTAAATAATGTAAGACTTTCATGGGTTTTCAACTACATATTTCAGTAAGAGACATCATTTATGTTGTATTAAGCCATACAAGTCTTCCCTTCAAGAACTTTGTGAATGGCCCCCAAATAGCTGTTGTTTGGTTCTGTAGTGTGGACACCATCACTGAGCTGACTGGCAGGTGGATTCCCAGCAAACATGTCCCTTTGGGGCCTGTGTGAGACCACTCCAAGCATCCCAAAGTCTTGGCTGCCCAGATTATGCAAAGTAGGCCTTTAATATCTATGCCACAGTATGCCTACACTTTGGGCTGGGTGTGGGCTGACCCATTGCCATTGTGGGGTCACTGTAGGCCCATGTGGTCACTGGGCCATGAGCACACTGCAGTTCTAACTAAAACAAAGTTACAAAGTTTGTGACTGACTCCATAACCTGCCCATAAACAAACAGTAACCAGCTCTGAGGACATATTTTAACATCCAAAAAAATTATATTCTGTATTTTTATGAATACAATTATTTATTTTGTGCAAAGCATCAAGCCTTTCCATCACAAGAATAGACCAATGCGACACTTCTTTAGGTGGCTCACACCTAAAGCCCTTGTATTAGATTATAGAGATAATATATTAGATAATATACACAAACACATGAGTATACGTGTTCAGAGCGGGATATAGTGTTCAGTGCCTGTATGCACAAAACTGAGCTATATACAGCACAGTAACAATTTCATAGCTTGAGAATGGACAAGAAATTTCTATCTGGATACTTAAATCGGTCGTGGGTCCTGTGTCTCACCTGACTGTCTGTTGACAACAACAGTGCTCAAAAAGTTGCCCTGTGTATCATCACATTTAGAACTGCTGGGTTCTGACCAAGGATCTGGGTAACACAAAAACTACTCAAACAATGGGTTGTTATGTCTGAACCAGGATCTTGATAACACAAAAACGCTGAGAGTTTATTAACCCCTTAGCATTCCTGCAAAATTTAACTAAACACACAGTGTACCATGGGCGTTACAGTGAAACCCTAACAGGTAACTGATTAACAGTTGAAAACATTTCGCTGCCTTGGAATTATAAGGTTCGATCTGCATTCTAAGCACTTTTGAGAAATTGAGCTTCAAAGTTGTTGCGTTCCATGGACTTCTGTACATAGAACCCTTTTGGTTTTCTAAAATAAAAGGCTCAAAATGTACACAGCTTACAAAAGAAACATCACATAATGTAAAGAAGTTGTCACAGAATAAGAATGTGAATAACCCAGTTTTGACAAAAATGTCAGATAGAACCTTATACTTCCAAGGTGGTGACTTGTTAGAAATGTAGTCATCAAAAAGTAATCAAATATAATCAGTTACATTAATAAAATAATTGAAATAGTTGCACTACTTATTACATTTTAAATAGGGTAACTTGTAATCTGTAACCGATTGCATTTCCAAAGTAACCTTCCCAACACTGGTTTTAAGTGCCAAGTTCACACAGAATATATATATATATATATATATATATATATATATATATATTTTTATTTATTTATTTAATGCAAACATGCACTCGATGAATATTGGTGACTGCTGCATCTCACTGATTTTTCTGCATGCCACACATTAATGCCAGACTGTGTCAACTTAAAAAGTTCTTAAAATTGGTCTTGGAACTATCTTGAATATCTCACGGCTATTTCAGTCTGACTTTCTATCCTGCCCAAAAGTGACAATAAATGATTTCAGCATTTCTTCTCATTCAAGTGCCTAACAGGGATCATGTGCTACAAGTTGAATATTCATTTAAGCTCTGTTGTTATAACCTTATTCAAAACACAGGAAAAATCTGTTTTTAAAGGCACACCTACTGAAAAATGTAACACTATATATAAGAAATAAGAGAATCTGCTATATTGCAGAAATATAAACAGAACTAAAATGCATTGTTACTATACTCACAATACAGCAAGCCATCAAGTCTCTAATTGCAATTTCTTTTATAAAACAATTACAAAATAATAAAATATAAAACCTACACTCTTTAACTTTGGCTCTCTAGTTTGGCTTTAGTTCTGCTGTGCTGTGTGGATTAATGTTCCCCTCCAACCAGTGATTTCCTATTGCTATTTTTAATGACTGATTGGACATTTTTTTTCTCGTACATTGTGACAACAAACTATCAGCTCCAAACTATCCGCAGTCAGAACTATTTTTCTCTATGTACAAATAAAACATGATACGCACAGGTGAATTACAGATACTGAATGTAATTTCCTATGAAATCCGCCCCCACATCTAGAAATTATAAGTCATTATTACAGGTTTATTAAAGTGTATTTGGGTAAAGTAATGGTTTGGAAGATGTTTTTGCACTCTCCTTAATAGCATTTTTTTTTACAGTCTGTGTAAAGCAATATTAAATATGTGTTCTGAGTTTGTCACAATACAAATGTTTTTAACCACCAAGCCAAATTTGAATGATAAAAAATTCCAAGTAAATAAAATAAATTGTCAAAACCTTGAAAAATAAGCAGAATTCTCTGCTCTCAAACACTGGGGGTGTGTTTGCTGGCACCGCTGAAACCACGCCAACTTGCAGGAAAGCTGCCGTCTCTTTCAATTGTCAAATAACACTATACAACCTGAATGCATGAGCAAGCAGTTTTGTACGTTATTGCAACCAGGTAATATACATTTACAATAAAGGCATGCATAGCTAGAAGGCATACGTATTAGAATACTGTTCCGTCATCAGTGAATAACTGCACAGGAACAAATGATTAATGCACTATTAACATTCTAGTAACTGCTACTGACTAACAAGAAATTCTGATTATCAAATCATTATGTAATAGTGCTCAGCTGAAAGTGAAATAACAGTAAC
The DNA here is from genome assembly GCA_019740295.1 of Labeo calbasu. Classification (NCBI taxonomy): domain Eukaryota; kingdom Metazoa; phylum Chordata; class Actinopteri; order Cypriniformes; family Cyprinidae; genus Labeo; species Labeo calbasu. The sequence continues at coordinate 3,992 of JAHKKF010517060.1, read as the reverse complement.
TCACTATTTACTAACTTCCCTATTAGTTAATCAGTAAGTATTTTTTCATATCTCCCAAAGAACTACTAAGAACTACTATATACAGGTTCATAATTAATGTGAATGATGCAAAATGTATAATTAATTCTAAAGTAAAGCTATTGAGGTATATGTAAGGTTTTGGATAGTAATGACTCAAGTGTTACTACATCCTTCTAAAAGAATTACTAATTACTTGGATCTGTATTCTAAAGTGAAGATCATGGTAACCCACTAGTAACAACTCAAGTGTTACCAAAGCCATCGGAAGTATGACTATCCAAAATCTTACAAAAACCTCAATAGTTTTTAATAACTTTAGTCATTACTAAGAAGTTATCATGATCTTTACTTTAGAATATGGATCCAAGTAATTAGTAATTCCTTCTGAAGTATTTGGTAATACCCGAGTCATTACTAGTGGGTTACCATGATCTCCACTTTAGAATTAATTATACATCTTGCATTATTCACATTAATTATAAACATGAATATAGTAGTTCTCTGGAAGATATGAAAAAATAGTACTTACTGATTAGCTAAAAGTAAACTACTACGTTCAACTGAGTGCTATGACTTACTTATTCATTAATCAGAGTTTCTTGTTAGTCTATAGTAGTTACTAGAATGTTAATAGTGCATTTGTTCCTGTGTAGTTATTCATTAATGACGGAACTGTATTCTAAAGTGTTTCCCATAACATTACTTTCCTCCCATAACTCTTACCACACCTCAGGCAATATCAACAACTTCTACACTGCAACTCAATATAAAGACTGAATGCTTCTCCAGAGGGCCAGGCCCGTGAACTGAAAGTGAACCTGGATCATGAATTAATGGATGAGACCATGGACCATGGGGTAGTGAGAGCAGAGTGTGTGGCCCAAACATACAAGATGGCTGTAGCTATTACTGGAAGCACTGAATTTACGACCACCATATTTGGGACCAAGGATGGGGCTTCTGGCTTGTAGTCCTTAACAGACATAGGCTCAGGTGCAGGATCCATGGCAGCCATGATGTGAGACTCTGGTGTGGCGGCCATGACATGAAGAGATTTAACATGGTAAGCATTACAAGAAGAGACATGATGTGGGAATGTGGTGTGATGCTAGGGTGACCTGCTGTCATTTCTAACAGTGGTGAGCCTATGGTGAGCATAGTCATCGTATTGGGCCAGAGAGGATTTTCCTCTCCCACCAGACATCTGTGAATAAATTAGCTCAGTGATACCATGATGGAGAAAACAAAAAAACTTTTGTGCTATAACTTTTGATCATTAAAGTCTGTCAAATAACAGAGCTCAGGATAGTTGTCCATACAGTTCTCTAGGGAGCAATTAATTCATTAATAACCTTTATTTAACTAGGTAAGTCAGTTGAGAACCAGTTCTGATTTATAATAACGACCCGGCCAAGAGGCAGCATAAAAAGCAAGTACAAAACAATAAAGACATTGTACAATTACAAACACATGACACAATTATAAACAGTGATGTAAAAACAAACAAGTAGCTAAAAACAAGTACAATGATCTTGTACTACAGACTGAATTACATTTTTAAAGGAAGTAAGGACATTAAACAACTTTTTTTTGGTCCCCAAGAGAAAACAAGCTAAATAAATCATATAGAATTAAAATGTGTGTGTGTACGTATTTAAGTATAATTGTAAGAGCCAAATGTCCTCACTTATAAAGTGAAATAATATGACAAGCCACACATGAGGAAATTTTACTCGTCCTCACTACTTAAAAAGGCTCATAAATCGGGTTGGGTTAGCTGATAGAAAATATCATTAACTGATATAAACGCAATGGGAGTGTATGCAATGTTCTCACTAATATAGTAAAACAAACGTGTGTGTCAGACCTGTGTGTGCCATTTGGGCTGTTTGTGTGTTTTTTCCCTCGTGTTTGCCCATATTTGGTCTTTCCGTTTCCGTTTCGTATTATTTCGTCATTGTGTCATAGTTCACCTGTCTCCCCCTGATTGGCTCTTTTCTTGTATTTNAGGTTTGGTTTTGCTTGTATTGTTTGTCCGTGATTATGTTGTCATTTTGTTCCGTTTCGTTGTGGTTGTTGGTTCCCTACTGTTTTTCCCTTTGTTGTTTTGTTTTTCTCTTTGGACTAATTAATAAATCTGCATTTATTGGATCTCAGCTCTCCTCCCGCGTCATTCCCTACTCATGACGACTACAATGTGACAGAAATCACCGACCGCAAGATGATCGCTGAGGAGTCCTTGACTCGTTTGCGACAAGGAGGCCGGAGTTTGGAGCGGTATGTAGGGGATTTCCTCGAACTAGCTAATCAGCTAAGCTGGCACAACGCGGCTTTGGGTTTCATGTTTTAGACGGGGTTGGACAAAGACATGATTCGTTGCGATCTTCCTGTTTGTAATTATCCCCTGATCGAACTGATTAATGTGGTTCTCTATTTAAACGGATCTGATTTCGAGGTTGAAAAGTGCCACATGTCGAATCGTCCAACCCCCTCTGAGGCACGCCGCGTCGTGTCAGGTAAAAACACCTCGGGAATCCCCACATACCGCGCCAATGGTTCGGCTCGCCAGCCCCGTCGCAAACAAACCCCCCTGATCCAAGGCTCCATCGGCTTCCTCAGCCCTGATCCCGCGGCCAGCTCCCGGACGCCGCCCGCGGTCGGTCCTTCGAGGTCCCGGCCGATCATGATGGCCAGCGTGCTGGACCCACCACTAATGTCTGTGCGGGCAGTCAAATTCCGAGTGGCAGATGAGCTTC
>JAHKKF010517058.1:0-15186 GCA_019740295.1 Labeo calbasu | reverse complement strand
GTCTGTGTAGTTTCAGCTCAAAATACCCCACAGTTCATTTGAGTGCCTATTTTGAGTGGAAGCAGAATCACACTGTTTTCGTGCATGTCTCTTTAAATGCAAATGAGTTGCTGCTCCCCGCCCCCTTTTCCAGAATATCTCTGACAGGGTTGCCAGGTTTGCAAAACCCGCCCAACTGTTACTCAAAACTAGCCCAATCGCATTTTGGAGGGGGTCCCCTGTAAAAATTCCATTCCAAGAGTAAAATATACCTTTTTTTGGCGGGACTCCCCGGCATTTCAGGAGCAAAATATCACATTATTGGGGCTGTAAAGTTGTAGTGTAAAGTTGCCCAATCTCAGATACTCTGCCAAACATCTGTTTGGTTTTGATTATCATGTATAGATCATGCATTTTAAAGCCATATTAGTTTAAACTTCTGATACTGGGTTTTCTGAGCGCGCATATCTGAAGCATGCGCACAGAAAGCGGCTGTCACACGACGTGCGAGTGCTAAACTAAGTTCTCTTTCATGTCTTATTGCGCTTAGACAGTCAAATACACACAAGTTTATGTTAAAAACACATGAGTTCCAAAAACTGCGGAATACATTTGTAAAGGTAAACAGCTGGAAAAAAAATGCATGTTAATATTAGATCTGGCAGTAGCGTAATATACAGTAAATAAATCCACTGCTCTCTAAAAACAAAACACAAACATGACACTTGTAATATGCAATATGTAATATGTTACAATTTTCTAAACAAATAATTTTGCATTAGATCATCTACAAATGTTAAATCTTAAAATAAAATGTTAGGGTTACCATTTTTTTTAAAAAAAGAAAAAAAGAAAAAAAGGGAGCGGTTAATATTTAGTTTATTTATAGTTATTTTCAAAGCTTCAATGTGCTGTAATTATAAAAGAGCTTCATTATTGTTCATTTAATTCTAACAAACAAGTTCTTGTTAAAAACTAACCAAAATTAAACATAATTTGCTTATAATTTCCACACAGAAGAAAATATATCAGTATCGGCAATCAGCCAAAATGAGTTGAAAAATATCGGCATATTGGATATTGCCAAAAATCCAATACGGGGACCTGTTTATAGCACTTAAACACAGAAAGAGTCAGATTTTCATTATATGTCACCTTTAAGTTTCAAAAAAAGATGCAAAGTCACCATAGAAAGTATTCAAAAATTGTTTTAAAAGTGGTCCATACAACTCAATGGGCTATTTTGCAAAGTTATATATGATAACATATATAATACATAATATTCTGTAAAATATATAGCATTGTAACTTGCATATTACACACAAGTCAGTGATTTTTTCAGTGGTTTTGCAAACCAGATTCTGTCATAAATCAGACATCACTACTTCTAAAAATTCTCATAAATGTGAGAGCAATGTCGATGTGTGAATGTCAATATTTTTAGTGAAAAACAACTTTAATGCAGTCTGCTCTTCCCACAATCTTATTGCATGGCTTTAGAAGACTTTAAATATAGTCTATGAATCATATGTATTACTTTCATGATGATTTTAAAGTGCTTTTGCATCCTTTTTAAAGCTCCATTCAATGAAATTGCATGAGAAATATGACAATACGATACATTCTTCAAAAAAAATCCTCAGTTCATGTTCAATAACAGAAAGAAAGTATTCATACAGATTTGGAACAACATAATGGTGAGCAAATAATGAAAGAATTGAACTGTTTCAAAGTTAAGAACACCGAAGCCAGAATCTGAAGGTTAAACAAAGCCAGAAGTAAATATTAATTAAATATCATAAAAATGATTGAGTCAGTTGACAGATCAACACGTGAAAGCCCTTGAGCAGTTTTTTTGCTCCGCACAGCTGCATAAAAGTAGAGGGAGCTTAATCACTACCAGTTTAGGCGAAAAGTTGGCATTCTACCGAGACCTCATTGTTAGCTGCTTTTGTTGGTGAAGATGAACTACCCATGACAATTAAAGTTCCAGACCATTACTTTGCTGAATAAACGGTTACCCGCAATGCTTAACTGTTCTAAAAAGACCTCAGGCTGGGTTAGTCTAGTTCCTTGTCAATTCCCAGAGATATTTTGTTATTCTGTTATTTCCACTAAGTGTGGAATAGCCTCTATAACAGGCCACTGTGTTAAACAAGGCACCAAACAGAAAGATCATTATCACTCTTATCTAACATAATTTAATCATAAATCATATGAAACCACCACTTTATAATCCCACAGGCATTATGGTACAATCTGCTCTGGTAGAATCGCACCCACTGTACACCTGCACATTCAGATGCAAAGCAGGTCACTTACAGTTATTCACATTAGCCAATGGCCCAAAATATTCAGAGGACAATCACAGAAACCAGGGCAGAGGTGGCAGTGCTTAACCTTTGGGTCACAGTCTATAGCTGCAAGCCAAGGGACATAAGTACTGCAGCACACCGAGTTAATTTAATCACTTTTGGATCGTTTTGTAACTGGGTATCACTGTGGGAAACTGCTTCACACCGTGTAAGCCCAAAGCTCATACGCACCGCCAGCAGGCCTGCCCACGGCAGCACATACAGCACCTGCCTGATCCTGGTTCAGAGTCTGGATTTCAGCCTATCGCTGTTAACAACTTCAAAAGATTAATTTGATCTTACCGTGCGTTTCACAGGGGTGCTACGGTGCTTTGCATAAGTTGACATACTGTAGTATAGCCTTCAGCTTGAAAATTCGAGAAGGCAGATTCTCTTTTAATTCAGCCTCAGAGCGTCTTTCCTAACCCGCCTTTTTTAATGTTTTAAACAAGCTTTACATCATTTGAAGAACCAAGTCATTGTGTGGATGTTCAAAGCCGGAAATGGTAAAGTTCACACACTTTTGTTGAAGCAGACCATGCGTCCCATTCAGTGGGTTTCCACTATCTAAATGTTCTCCACAATGTAAAACAATTCAGCTAAGTGATCCACTTTTACATTCACCGTAACGTTACAGAACCATCTGTTAGGCATTAAAAATTGATATTTATAGGAGTCTGTGATTTTATTGCAGTCCGAAACCAGAATGTCAATGTTTTTCTCCCACCACCCATGTAAAAATCCCAGACTGACAGGGCTGCACGATATATCGTTTCAGCACTGATATCGCGATGTGCGCATCCGCGATAGTCACATTGCAGGATGTGCAATGTTTAGTATACTGATCGTTATTTATCCACCTGTTTCCTCGAGGCGCTACTGTAAAGGTACAACTTCCAGTGAGGCGGCAGTGGTAGTATACCAATGGTATTTTGTGTGCTAATTAGCGAAGAGGCTGTTTTTCAGACCATTGTTTACTTTGTAAAGTTGCATTTATTGTCATTAGAGTGCTCAGGGACAACATGTGCTGTTGTAAGTAATTCCCACATCGTTAGCAAGTTTGGTTCGCAAAATCTTGAAAGGCTGTTAACTAGTGATGTGACATTTGAACCGAGGCATCGAAGATTGTGTTAAGGGGCGCCAGATGTTAGAATTGTGCTGGAATATTCAAACGTCTAGATTATGAGTACATTTTAAATTGCAGACTTATTTAATTTCATTTTTAAATACACAGTCATTCGAGTAATATGAAAAATACAAATTATGAAAGGAAAATTAAATATTTGAGTACATTATTCTACTATTGCATCATATTGATATTCGTACTGGAATTGTGTTAATGTGTGTTTATTTTTGTTGACAGTATTTTAATAGTATTTATTGATTATGAACATATAAGCATTACAAAAGAAATTAATAATATATGCGGAGGTATGTGTAATTACAATATAAAGTCATTTTAAGTGTTTTTGCTATTACTATTATTTTCTAAAATAAGGCACATGTAATATAAAGGCATATGTTACGAAGATGTTTTTGCAAGTCTCACGCGCAGTGTATATGTCACCGTCCGAATTCGTTCACTTCATTTCGTTCACTCCTTCTGATATAGTCCACTCAACTGCCATACACTACATATGGATTGGTGAATGAGTGAACGAGTGAACGATTTCGGACACAGAATTTCTCCCCCTAGTGGCGGTCGCACAGAACTTTCAAACTGATCGTGCAGCAACCGTTACGGCATATTCACTTTGATAAAATTAATGATTTAAATGAACATAATCAATATATGAATGTTACGTTACAAAACAAATGACCCTCAAATAAAAACATAGTAGGTTTTAAGGGGCTAATCAATGTAAATAATAATTTAATAATTACACAATAATTATTTCTGCCATAATTATTCTAAAGCACCATTTTACAGAAATAGTGTTTAAAGAATAGTGTTTAAGTAAACAAAATATTGGTAAGTTTAACCTTACGCTCATAGTTTTTAATGGAATACATCATATCCAGTCGGGCGGGCGCATACGGTCTAAGACGCAGAAGTTCAAATATTTTAACGCATCTGCAGCTCAAATCGGATCCGAAATTTCCGCATACGCATATGATCAGAACTCCACGCAGCTCCTGCACTACTCTCCACTGGAAATGAATGACTTCTGGTCTGTCCCTTGTCGTTTGTCGGAGACAGTTGGACACAACTGTCGCATTGCTCCCCCTAGTGACGGTCGCACAGAACTTTCAAACTGGTCGTGCAGTAACCGTTACCTCGGCATATTCACCTTGGTAAAATTAATGATTAGAATGAATGTAATCAATGTATGAATGTTTCGTCAAAAAACAAATGACCCCCAAATAAAAACATAGTAGGTATCATGGGGCTAATCAACATAAATAAAGATTTAATAATTATAAAATAATTATTTCTACCATAATTATTCTAAAGCACCAATTTACAGAAATAGTGTTTAAAGAATAATGTTAAACTGAACAAAATATTGGTAATTCTAACCTTACGCTCATAGTTTTTAATAGAATACATCACATCCAGTTGGGCCGTCTCATACGTCTAGTCTCAGAAGTTCAAATATTTTAACGCATCTGCAGATTTAATAATTATAAAATAATTATTTCTACCATAATTATTCTAAAGCACCAATTTACAGAAATAGTGTTTAAAGAATAATGTTAAACTGAACAAAATATTGGTAATTCTAACCTTACGCTCATAGTTTTTAACAGAATACATCACATCCGGTTGGGCCGTCTCATACGTCTAGTCTCAGAAGTTCAAATATTTTAACGCATCAGCAGCTCAAGTCGGATCCGAAATTTCCGCATACGCATATGATCGGAACTCCACTACTGTCCATTGGAAATGAATGACCTCTGGTCTGTCGCTTGTCGTTCGTCGGAGACAGTGGAAAGGCGGCTTTAGACACTGTATTTACACGCGCCGCAATAGTTCAAGTCTGTCTACACAGGACACGACCGTTGCAAATCATTTGAACTGTGTCAGTACGTCATAAGTAGATCGTGCCGCGTCACATCCAGTGTAGACAGCGTCACTGATTTTAATGAGATCTACTCATTTTGTCGTGTCGCGCCACGCAGCTTGCGTCCATTGATTGGTGTAGAAACGGTGAGAGTCACGAAGATGCACGTGAGCACCGAATTCTGTTCACTTCCGCATGTATTTGTGCCTGAAATGACACATACACGCGTAACTATGTCAAAATGCATGTCTCTGCAAGTATCCTTGTAAACACTGTTTCTAACGTCTTAGATGACGGTAAATAAGTGAGAAAGAAAATGGATGTGAAACAGTATATTCATAGCAGTTTAATGTTCCTGAGGCTTTCTGTGTCATGAATGTTAATACAACAACAAAACAGAGAAAAATCACTTAGCTTTAACACAGATTTATTAGATTTATTAGATTTAATTTATACAGTGAGGACTATGCAGTGTTATTTTACATTTGATTATTCAATTTCTGTACCAGAATACTGTTAGACTTACCTGAAAACTTACCACTGTTTATTTCATTTGTATCTTCGTTCTCTTTGTCTATGCTTGTTATTAGTTTATTTCTGTGCTGTTTTACTCACCTACAAAATCACCAATCAATCACTGATTATTTTTCTTCCAAATAGAGCTATTGAAGTCATCTGGTGATTCACAATGTGAGTTTTTTTTCCCCAAACAAACACCAGGGTCGTGTGGTAATTTAACTGCCGTCTGAATGCACATCTGAATTTACAAGAAAAATCTATTAAAAATTCAATGTTTAAGCCTTTCTGACCACTGATGAACACCATACAATAACTGTTACACTATGCTGTAATTTGCATGCATGTTTATTATTGAAAAAAAAAAAAACTACTGAACCGCTGGAAAGTATTTACAATGACAGTGTTTTATAACATCTCCATCACAGCGAAGAAAGATGGCATGCAATAAGATTTTAGAATATGTATTATTAGGCCACTAATATATAAACCAAGCAGCTGTATGTTTACCTTATGCAAATAAAAGGTTGCATTACCTTAAATAATCAAATAATAAATAGGATATTATTAAATATGAATTTAAAACAATAGAGAGTTAAAATTTCTATAAATATGTTGACTAAGAGGAATATATTACAAGAATGTGATGGGACAATTTGAGGTTAATATTAAAATTACTATATTAATACTGCACTGCAAAAACGGATTTTCTTATTTTTTGTCTGGTTTTGCAATACAAACATCTAAGCATTCCTAAATCAAGATACACTGCCCTCCAAAAGTTTGGAAACGCCCTAGAAAAGTGGGGTTTTGGACAATATTGGCATGAATCCTTTTTAATTTGTGATAATTTTGCACTGATAAGAGACAACACAAACTACGAATACATATTTTATTACATAAACAGTTTATTCATGGAAAGAAATAAAATTTTCGATTCATCAAAATATCCACCATTAAAATTCATTGTATTCTAAACTTATTTGGCAATCAATTGTTGAAGCTATTAAGGTGTGCTGACCCAAAAATCTTTTAAAAACCTGGGCCAAGTTTAAACCAGTAACCAGGCATCACAGCTGGCAAAGGAGCATGTCTGACTTTGACATGTATATATTGCCATTATTATGTTATCAAAATGAAAATTATTATTGTTGGTCCTCTATGATAATGTCAAGTTACTTTAATGTATTTGCACCAAAAAATATCGTCCAAAACCACACTTTGCCAGGGGTGTTTCCAAACTTTTGGAGGGCAGTGTACATACACTGGAGAAGCAGAATGACTTTAAAAATTTGTTTATATATTATATATACCAAATAAATGGTACAAAACATTTTACAAATTAAAATGACCCCACAGGACGATATATATATATGGGTAATTCCATGCAAAGGTCAACCTTACCATGAAAAAATAAGTTTTTACTACACTGATAGCACAGATGTCAACATTTGGTGGTTCAAATATTCATGTGAGGTCTCTCTGAAAGTTTTTAAAGCATTTTTTTTTTTTTTACTGCATGATTGTCCACAGTTTGGTAAGTGTTATTTTCAGGCTTGTCACATCCATAACAGTACATATTCCTCAGAAGTAGACACATCAAAATTAAAATTAAAGTAAAAATTATATGTTCTGTGAAGGGCCGCTTCTCTATTTGTTCGGTATTATTACGTCTGGTTTGTGCATTTTAATTCGCAGAAATCCTACAAAGTATGTAGTCTGTCAAAAACGATGTCCTTTTTTGTCACATCCGTAACACATGATTATTTCCCTTTTTAACATAGAAAACTTAGACATATTTTTCTGATGTTTAGACACTATCAACAAGGGTATATTAAAATATAAACAGATGGTTTGGTATATTGGTAACATATACATTCTCTAAGCATTTATATGGCACATCCATAACTATATATATATATATATATATATATATATACACAAAAAAAAAAACCCACTGACATGTTTTTTTTTTGTTTGTTTTGCGTTTTTTTTCCCCACCATTCACCTTCTCAAGTAAATGTATATTGTAAAATATTTNATATAAACAGATGGTTTGGTATATTGGTAACATATACATTCTCTAAGCATTTATATGGCACATCCATAACTATATATATATATATATATATATATATACACAAAAAAAAAAAAACCCACTGACATGTTTTTTTTTTGTTTGTTTTGCGTTTTTTTTCCCCACCATTCACCTTCTCAAGTAAATGTATATTGTAAAATATTTATAATGGATAACAAAATACTAAGAAAATAATTTTTTGTGGCATTTCAGGGATCTCTAACGTAAACACAGTACTCAGTTATGTCCACATAGAAACAGAAATCAAAGTGTGTGGAGAAAAATATGTATCTTCTGAAAACAGACAGCAAGTCTTTTATTTTGTACGTCCTGGCTTGGTATTCATAAAGCAGACCGTTTTCTTGACTGAATGTTCTAACAGCACACATGCACGTCCTTGAAAGTAAACTCTCCACCATGGTTCACACATGACCTTCATACAACATCTCACTGCTTGAGTCTCCGTCGACCTTAACCCGTTCATCGCCCTTGGCAAAACACAAACATGTACACACATTAATCTTTTGCTCCACACAAAATAGAATTTTCTCACAGCCCTTTGACTTAGACTGAGACAAACTCTTTGAATGCGCAGAAAGTCTGTAGAACCTTCAACAAGGGCAACAAATCACTCCTAGATTATATTCAGCCAAGCTCCTGAAAAAGGTGAATGTGGACAGAGCGAAAGAGTTCCGGCATTAAACGCTTGATGAAGGAATGATTATTACGGACTCAATGGCACTTGCCTCTGACCTTCTTTGTTATTACAGTCCTGGGGTTTGACTTCAGAGAGCCCTGCACGGCAGTTCATGTCTAGACAGTCAATCACAGGTCTTTTAATGAAATTAGTCAGTTTTCTTTTATCACTTTATCACAATTATGTGGACATAGGGGTGAATTTTAAATAATTTCTGTAATTTGGTTTGAGTGGATGGTATAATTCTTGTCCCCGGGTGCTTCACTAACCTCTAACATGAAAAACAGACAATTCATTAAGAAATATTGCTGGAACTCCTCATTTTTTCCCTGTCTTTAAAGTAAATATTTAAAAAAGTTTTCTGGAGAATAATGAGAATAATTGTATTATTATTTGTAAGTATAATTACATGTACTGTAAGTTTCTTCACAAGTTTCTCCTTTCTTCTCAAATTAGCTTATTTCCATATTAGTCTTTGGTAAAATCCCTTGAACTAACAAAAGCCAAGGTTTGGCTACCACAAACTCTTTTAGCTAATTAAGTAATTTGATTATAACTATAATTATAACTAAGAGTTTTCTTATCTTAAGACGTTTGTTGCAACCAGGCCCAGATCCTTATAATATCGACTATTTTCAATCAAGTATTGACAATGGATTTTTGGTTTTAGTTGGTCTCATTTAGTTGTCTCAATCTAAAACATACGGTCCTGTTTGATAACTTGGTAACACTTTATGATAAGATTTCATTTGATAAAATTAGATAACTACATTAGATAACATGAACTACCAATGAGAAGCATTTATTAATCTTAGTTAATATTAATTTTTTAGAATCAAAAGCTGTGTCTGTTATTATTTAATTGGACCTGAACTAAAAATACACAGTTATATTTTTATTAACTGACATTAACAAAGATTTCAGCCTTTTATTTTTAACCTGTACATTTTCTTGCCAATGTTTTCTTGCGGCTGCACAATTTTGCGACATATTAAAATACAAAAAATACAGGAATACAGGAAAAAATAAATCATTTTAGAGGTAGTGGGGTGATTTTGTTGGGAAATGCAAATGTGTTGAAAATCTACAATATTTTTTAGAAAAGTTAAAAGTAAATGAATAAAATAAAATAAATATAGTTATTGTTTTTGTTGTTTTGACCCATTTCGATACCACCAAGTGAACTGTATAAAATAAGAACAAATGTGACCCTGGACCACAGAACCAGTCATAAGGATCAATTTATTGAAATTGAGATGTATACATTATCTGAAAGCTAATTAAGCTTTCCACTGATGTATTGTTTGTTAGGATAGGACAATATTTCCTCGAGATGCAACTATTTGAAAATCTGGAATCTGAGGGTGCAAAAAAATAAATAAAAAATTGAGAAAATCGCCTTTAAAGTTGTCCAAATGAAGTTCTTAGCAATGCATATTACTACTCAAAAATTACGTTTTGGTATATTAGCAGTAGGAAATTTACAAAATACCTTCATGGGACATGATCTTTACTTAATATCCTAATGCTTTTTGGCCAAAAATAGAAATCGATCATTTTGATCCATACAATGCATTTTTGGCTATTGCTGCAAATACCTGTGCTACTTAGGACTGGTTTTGTGGTCCAAGGTCACAAATAAACTACAAGCAATAGCACAAACAATTACAATATAACAAAAACACTAACAAAATAAACAGTAGCTTAAAGGGATAGTTCACCCAAAAATAAAAATTCTGTAATTAATTACTCACACTCATGTAATTTTCAAACCTGTAAGACCTTTGTTCATCTTCGGAACACAAATTAAGATATTTTTGATGAAATCCAAAAGCTTTCTGACCCTGCATAGGCAGCAACGCAACTACCACGTTATGGTACTCTCATGAAAGTGTGGCGGAAACTGACACGGAAGAGATTACTGAATAAAGTTTTTTTTTTCTTTGTGGACAAAAAGTATCCTTGTAACTTCAAAAAATTAAGGTTGAACCACTGAGGTCACACGGACTATTTTAACAATATCCTTACTACCTTTCCGGGCCTTGAACGTGGTTGCGCTGCTGTTTATGCAGGGTCAGAAAGCTTTTGGATTTCATCAAAAATACCTTAATTTGTGTTCCGAAGATGAATGAAAGTCTTACGGGTTTGGAACGACATGAGGGTGACTGATTAATGACAGAATTTTCTATTTTGGTTAAACTATCCCTTTAAGTTTTTCAGGTCGGATAATCAAGTCTTCACTGTATAAACTGAGTGAGGAGTGAGTACAATATAAACAATGTATTGATACGCATCCAATTTCTTTCATAACAGTTTATGTTCACTTAAAACATAAGCGACCGTTTTCAGATGCTGAAACACTAAATAATTCATGAACTCCACATGTAAACGTCACGCTTTGCTCTGAAACTGGTAAAGCATATATTCATTGAATTAAATTGCAGCCTGCACAATATTGATTTTATTTCTATGTATAAACACTCCAAAGCATATTTCTGAAAGTCGGCTATATCGTTTATATCCTACAGCAGTGGCATGTTCATTGTAGTAAAGTTACCGGGCTCTAAAGGTACCGCATAACAGTAATGGCCCTTAAGTTGTTCTGAAGTCCATTTAATTTAGGGGAAATTAAAGAGATTTGCACTTATCAGTATAATAGGAAAGTTTTACTCAAGGGCCCCTATAACTTGCTGGACTGCATGGTATATAATGAACTGAAAAACTATGCTCGGAATAAAAGAGAAAGCATTAGAAGATGCAATTAAACTCAGCGCGAGTTAATAGGTATGATGCCGTGAAGAGGGATAAATTGAAAGGCACGCTGTGTCTGCCAGTGAGGGATTTCTTGCCAATGCCTTTGAGCTTTTCAGTCACAGTCCTGTCACAGGGAGTTGAGCAAGAGCAAGCAGCAGCCTCAGTGTCAGAAAAGCCACTTTCATTGTGTTTCAAGCTCTAACACTCTCCCAAAACATGCCCTTCACAGTGTTTTCAAGGAAAAAAGCACCTGGATCGTGCATTGCCACTTGGAGGATGGGCTACATAAAAGCTAAATCTCCAGCGTGGCATGTTAAGCTCCGATAATCTGCACAAGAAACGCCACAACACCTGGTGGGAATTTCAGATGACTACGTTCCGGTAGGTGCGAAGCAGGAATCCACCGACAGGCCGACGTCGCTCTTCCGGTTAGAAATCACAGCCAGCTCGTGTCATTAATATCATATTCAAAGGCATCGCAGCGATGTGAGTCACGCCAATGCCGAGAATGTCCTCCAGAAGCGTGCATAAATTACTTTCAATGGCTTGCGCCGGGTTGGTCGGCAAGCGATCCATCTGCGCTCGTAACAGCTGAGGCTCGCCGCAGCAACAAATCGGAGGGCAAGGCTTTCTTCCAGCATGCTCCCATAAGCTTAATAATGTGCCATGTGGAGAATGATGTAACATAAAGACACAGCGAGATGTGCTGCGGCTCAGAAGGACGGACTCAAAGGAGCTGATTACTGTGGATCATCTTGAATGCAACAAGCACCCAAATCTCCAGCGAGACTCTAAATAGTGTTTGACGATGGTCACAGAAACAAGAGAGGGTTTAAAAACACTCACAACCGCGCTGAGCGCGATCATTACAGCAGCTCCATAAGGCAAACCAATGGCAATGAAAGTTTCTTGTTGTTGTTTTAACTCGAGTTGTCAAGGCTGCCATGCCTTGCAAGTACTTTTTCCAACTCTGAGCACTATTAAATAAGCATCCTTAAAGTAACGCATGTTTATAGGCATATAAATAGCTAGATTATATATACTTGCTGTGCTAATTGGGAGCAGGCTGTCATCTTAATTCAAATCATTCATCACATAGAGATATATCTGTTCTCCTTTGACTCTAACGAGAGGCGTGAGGGAGCTGGCCACGCGATTGGATATTTGCCTTCCACAAGATGGCAACATTGACTCATCTTGCTGCTGTTTATAGTGCGCTAGTCTCTCAGGCAGCCCAAGCCTAAAGAACCCCGTGATTTTATGTTGCTATTCCACCTGCTGTGAGAGCAGGAAGAAAAAGCGTTCGGTTGTTCTTTTCCATGTGTCCTTTTCACTTCAGGCTGCCAATATTTGCTAAGTTATTCCGATTCCATTAAAGAAACAAAACACTGCTTTAGTCGGCTGACGTAAGATGCAAGTTTATCGCAGAATGCGACCACTTGAATCTCCAGAGGATCTAGATAACTAAATTGTCAGGCGTAAGGATCTAAAATGAAATCAGTTGTAAATTCCTTCCTTGCATTCCTCTCCAATCAATATTGAGGCAAGAATAAAATTTGCTTTGAAAAAGTGAAGGACAGAATTAAACATGAACATTGCATGCTTGAACTACGTGGGCTTCCCATAAATCATAAAGCAGTTCTGTGTTGAAAAGGCTTTCTTCTTTTTTTCCAGTGCATGTAGTTCCAGATCAAAATCACCTCACAGGATTAAAAGCTGCTGCTAAGGATCAAATCTGGCTAAAGTTAATATTTATTAATTTCACAATTTGCTTTTAATTCAGCCTCAGTAGTCCTCCAAAGTGCAGAGTTAATAATTAATAAAAATTTAGCTCGTACCTCTGCTTAAAAAATATTGATCAACGAAAACTCCTTGAAGTCGGCCTGAGGCGAACTTTAACAGCATCTGGATCTACCAGTGGTAGGGACATTTAACATAGATGAACGTCTGAATTATTTAAACAAGAATGAATTAAAGAAATACATTTATACAATCCTTGAAGCGATGAAAGATCTGAAGACTTTAATAGACAGCGCTGCAATCTGCCACGAAACTTTGCAAATTTACTGAACGCAATTAATGTTTCAAACGTCAGGCTCCTCCCACACGCTCTGTTAAATATAGTTAAATACACGACTCCTCCCACAGATCTCGTGCGTGTCGTATTAATCCTACCCGGTGCCATTTCAGAGCATCTCTGCTTTGACGAGTGAATCATATCCTATACACGGGGCTCATATTATCGAGCTTAACAAAGGTTATTCGGGGGTATTATTCCCTCTGTGTGATAAAAGATGTGCTACCTTATGCCATGGACACCGCAGAGGAGGTCTTTAGATAAAAAAGGCTTTTACGCACAGCGGTGAATAGAGACTAGAGCTCTAGAGGGCTTTGAGGAATGATGCTGTACTATCACGGCATTAAAATGTAAAGACTTTATACAGCTGCATCTTACACATGTTGCGAGTAAACAGAAACAGATAGCTTTCTGCAACTTTCAATACCACAGCATATAGGGCTGAATAATTAAAAGAGAAGTTCACTTCCAGAACAGAAATTTACAGATAATTTACTCACCCCATTGTCATCCAAGATGTTCATGTCTTTCTTTCTTCGGTCTTAAATAAAGTATGTTTCTTGAGGAAAACATTTCAGGAATGTTTTCCATATAGTGGACTTCTAAGGTGCCTGCGAGTTTGAACTTCCAATGCAGCTTTCAATGCAGCTTCAAAGGGCTCTAAACCAAAGCCAAAGAAAAAGGGTCTTATCTAGCAAAAAAAATCTAGCTTAAATTAAAATTTCTATACTTTTTAACCTTAAATGCTCGTCTTGTCTAGCTCTGTGATGCACATGCGTACTCTGTGTAATCCGGGTCAATACAGTTGTACGTCGAAAAACTCCCATCTCATTTTCTCCACTAGTTTTAAAATTGTCCCAAATCGCTTTTTTTTACCTTCTTTTGTAAAGGGCGTTTGAACTTCTTTGCATGTTCCCTTTGTAAACACTGTGTCGGTACTTCTGCAGCGATGTAGGACGATTTTGAAGTTGGAGGAGAAAATTAGATGGGTGTTTTTCGACATACCCTAACTGTATTGACCAGGATTACACAGAGTACGCATACACATCGCAGAGCTAGGCAAAACGAGCATTTGAGGTTAAAAAGTATATAAAGCATATCTTTTTGCTAGATAAGACCCTTCTTCCTCAGCTGGGATTGTTTAGAGCCCTTTGAAGCTGCATCTAAACTGCATTTTGGAAGTTCAAACTAGGTATAATTTTGGGTATTTATTGCGATATCAATGACGATAATTCAGGGAATCCTGTTTCTTTAGAGAAAAGTTTTATCTTTCCTATTTTTACCCAAAACATGGTGTTGTGAGCATTAGTAAGTACACCCATAATGTAATGACTGTTTCATTCACTGGAATGTGAATTAAATTTTAGTACTTTTTGTATGTCGAATTCCTTGTGTGTAAACACACTTGGCGATAAAGTTCTTTTTGATTCTGATTCGGAAGCCGAAGGGCGACCAATTTGGAGTAGACGTCACAGTTACAGGCAGGGACGAGCAGAGCTCATTTGCATTTAAAGGAACAGTCTTTCAGAATGGGATGATTTTTGCAGAGCTCATTTTGACAAGGTAAAAAGGGTGTTGTTTTACACTACCACTGAGACTTTTTAACCAAAGTATATTATAGACTTTTCATTAAGACCCTAAAGAATCATATCAGCTTGTGGTAAAATGGGCATCTGATGACCCCTTTAAAGCTACATTACATTTACATTAACCTATTTTATGATTTT
>JAHKKF010517056.1:0-16008 GCA_019740295.1 Labeo calbasu | reverse complement strand
TTTTTTTTATTCAGTGGCGGAAACAGGCTTCTGTAACATTCCACACAGCGTCTCTTTTGGAAGGAAATGTCATGTAATTGTATGGTTTGCAGGGTATCAAAAATATAAAACTAAGTATATTTTAATGCCTTACTGACTAAATAATTTTAGTTCTGTAACTGTTTATTTAGTGGTTTGCATTTGGGTGTGTGATTCTAAAAGCAATTCTCAGAAGGGTCTCCAGTCTTAGTGAAGTCCATCGCCTGACCTCCAGAGGGTTTTCGTTAGCTGTGGAAACAGGGCACTTCAAGGCAAGAACTTCCAGAGTAAATAAAGCCTCTAGAAACTAGATAAGGTCAATTGGTTTTAATTCAGCACAGATGAAGACAGACAGTGAAACTGGATCATTTCTCCTCCGCTCTGTTCCCTCCCTCAGGTCTCAGAGGTTCACTATGTTTTCTACACTAGTGATTTCCCTTTCCTCTCTTCCCCCCACATTAAATACACCAACAGTGTTTCCAAACTCCAAAAAGGTACAAAAGCTGTCACTGGAGTGGTTCCTTTTCAAAAGGTACACTTTTGTAACTTGTTTACTCCTTAAAGTGCATAAAAGAACCTTAAAGTTACAGTACCTTTCGAAAGGCCTCAGTGACAACTTTTTCACTTTTTTTTTCTGAGAGCGTGCTCTCACATATATAAATCACCTAAAGCATGGTTTACTCCAAAAAAGTTATACTATCTTTAGCATGTGTTGATGAAAAGAAAGTACAGAAAATTCTAAAGTCAGTATAGTGTAGCCAAGAGAAGAACGAGATAAAAGAGAACACTGTATCAGATCCATCTGTTGGCAGTTCCTGGCTTCAGATTCAAACCTCCCTATGTTGTTTTTGCTCACAGAGGTGCAGCTCTGAGGTCTTTTTATGATTATATTTCACCATGGTGCTTCATTCTACTGGACTTCTTCAGCTGGTCTATTATAGTGAAGTGATGTAGTTGCTGTAAATCAAAATCTCGTAAGGCCTTTGGTATTTGCATAGATGATTTATGGATTTATGTTCATTCCATGAACCAGCATCGTCAGAGTAACACACACAACACTAAAACATTGCAACATACATTAACTAAACAACATATAATGCACATACAACAATATGTGCACATTAACAATACTGCTGTAAAATGGCAATGTATGCATGTATTTTAAAAAACTGTTTAATAATTTTTCAGCCTATAATATGTTTTGCTTTAGCATTTTAGAACTATTTTCTACTGTATATATGTGCTTGGTATTTTCTTTTATTTGTGTGTGTAACATTCCATCTACATTCTAAAAAATGGCATTCAGTTGAGCATTGGTAGTGGAGAGCATGTGATGTGCAGTTTTCACTGTCCATTAGACTCTAACTACAGGCGGGCAAGCCTACTGAGCCTACCCTCTGACATGCCTCACGCTGTGTGTGTGTGTGTGTATGCGTGTGTGATTTCCAAGGCCAGGGGAGTGTTTTCCAAGTGCTTGCTCGTCCATGAGCACACCTGAGCTCTTCGGCTGATGCGAAGCCTCAGGTTGCTCCGTGTCGAGAGCTGTTTAGGGTAACCATGCGCGACAAAGCTGCCTCCGATTGTGTTTTTCTGTCAGTAATTCTCTGTCACCACTCCATCAGAACCGCTCTTCAGCAGTCCTCTCCATCTTCGGCTTACATTTAAGTCATTTACTTGGGTTTTTGAAGATGTTCTGAGATTTTTTTTTAGGAATCTGAGATTTGCCAGTGCTAACAAACAACATGCTGAATATCCTGATATCCTCGCTGGTCGATGCGGATCGTAACATGCGATGGAGGAGGATTGAGCGATTGTCCTCGTTGGCAGTATTTATCATTCTATTTCTTTGTGTTGTTTTTTCTGTGTTGCTGAGGTTCATGTTTGTGTTTCAGTTCGTTTTAAGTTACATTTGAGTCATGGCATCTCCAATGCAAATATTTCATCATCATCCCTTGTATTTAATTTCGTTTAGCACATGGTGATTCATAACTGCTTGTCTGTTTGTTTAAATTTCATGTTGTGATGACACTAAGAGTCTTGGGTAATAAATGTATACGTTTTTATTGCTTTGTGGAGAGAAATATTGGTTGCTGAAAAGCTTTATCTTCCTAAATGTTTTATAGCTCTGTCCTATCCTTTCCTCTCCTTCCATCCTTATATGATTCCTAAAGCCTATAGCTATGAGAGAATGTGACCTCTTACACCGAGTTATTTTGGGTTTAACCCTCTGGTCTGGTTTATGACAAGAATTTATCCAGCAGCTTGACTAATCCAAAATATCCCTAGCCTCTCCCCTGGACCTGTCTGTCAATCATCAAGGTATTTGTGGAATTACATCTAGAAGCAGTGACCTTGTGACCATTAGCCCAAATGGACTTTTAATAGAAAACATAGAGTTCAGTGTCTTCAGTGTAAAAGTTGGTTTACTCAGATTACAGTTTATATTTTTTCTTTTTGACTGTGCTGAAGTGCTGCACTAAAGTAACCCTTGTCTTATTACGGGTTTTACTGATTTTTTTTTTTTTTTTTGGCTACATCTAATTTGGTAATTGTGGTGCCGAATTAAAATGGATCTTTTTTTTATCCTCAGTTTTGCTGTTTTCAGAAATTAAATCTTTATCATCTTAATGACACTTACAAGAACTGTGGAGATTAGAAAGAGTTTGCTTCCTTTGTTACAGACAGTTAGCTTGTTGAATGTAAATTAAGCCATTTTAGTCTCTTGTTAGCTAAACTACAGGAATACCTCAGGGACCTAAAGCATGAACGCATTATCACTGACAACAACTAAATGATTGATTACGCTCTGAAAGAGTCAGTGATATTTTGTGCTTTTGTGAAACTGTTTTCCTCTTTTTATCAGTTGCAAACATACGTTGATATTTTACTGTAAAAAGTACAGCCCATAATGCTGATTTCAAAACAATACAAACAGCATTCTAGGGCCCTGTCCTATGGGAGGGGACCCGGAAACCACAGGAAGCGGTCTGTATTGCAGCAATTATGTCCCGTTAGGTTTCCTGAGTGGTTTGTTATTGACCAAAACTTGATCTGAAGGTTAAAGTACTCGCAATCTTAGAAGTCTGTTAAACTAAATGAAAGTCTGCATTTTAGTAGGCATAGTTAGTTATGCTTCAAGTTTTGAGTAGAATCCTTTTTTTGTTTCCAAGACTCATTTATGCTTCTTTTTAACAGGCACTTTTTAAAACAAACATTAGAGCTCATTGAGTTACTAAAAATTACTTATTTTCAATTTCTCTGTTAATTTTATCAATCATTAGAAAAACAACCTAATGTTTTGGAATGTTTTGTTAGCTCTCCTAATTAACATTTTGTTTTTTTGTCTGTGAGAAGAAAATACTGTATTTTTCGTTAAACTGAGAAACCCCTTATTTTTCGTATTTAAACTTTTCATACCAAAAGCAAAGCAGCGAGCAACAACTTTGATCCACTTTACCTTGCTTCCCTCTCTCCATCCCATCCGCTCCCCGGTCAAAACAAACAGGTCAGGCACGGGGGCGTCCCTTTAGTTTTTATTGTTGCCTTTATTGTTTGACGTAAAATAATGACACATTTATCTCATAACTCGCGAGACTAACACACTAAACAGCTGCGTACACGTAAAGAGTTAAAATTACACATGTGGGATTGTGGTTATACATCTCACACTTTCCCGGTTTCCACCCTACCACCCCCGCAGAACTGTAATGGTCCATTCCAGTCAGACATGTCATGATTGTTGCTGGGAGAGGAGAGAAGCGAGGATCGAGCTCATCTGTTTGAAACTTCTACCGCTGTGGGACGGTTCGCATCGATATTATTAAACTCTGTGGCGCGGTCGACTTTAGGACAGCAAGATTGTTTTGATTCGTTATTGTTTTTCACTTTATTAAAAGGAGAAAGTGACATCAGCTAGGTATTCGCGAAGCTTCTGAAGTTTGTGCATGTTCACACGCAATAATAGATGATGAACTTTGGACTGCTGGATTTCAGTTGTGTTGACATGTCTTTGGGCGGTCAGAAGAAATAAACCCGCTTTGCCCGGCGCTGCGGCGGCTGCTGGGCAGGACGAAGGAGGAATATTTTTGTGTTTTGGGTGTAGTGATATTCAACAACAATAAACTTGCTACGCCGGGAGCCAGCAAGATATCAAAATGTCTGCCAAGGCTGCAATAAATAAGGTAGGAAACTAACGTTACTTTAGAAAAGGTACTTTTAGACGGGATACGAGTCCTGACCCGTTTAAGGAGGGATATGTGTTTGGAAAAGACTCATTCTCCACACGACTGTATCCTATTTTCATTATAATCCACGTGAAAGACAGAATCTTAAAGAGACAGTTCACCGAAAATAGTAATAATAAAAAAAACAAGTTACATTAAGTTACTAACCTTCATGTTATTTCAAACATGTAAGTTACGACTTTGTAACTTAAAACTTAACGCTAAGGGGAGAATGACAGTCATCAATCATTTTCGTTACACGACGAAAAAATGTAATGAAAGTAAGTGAATGGAGACCGAGACTGTCATTCTGACTAACGTCTCAAGCAAGAAGTAATAAGAGGTTGAAACATTTTTGCGTGAACTGTGCCTTTAAGATTCTTGGACAATTAAAACGCATTCAGAGTGAAGCTTAAGGGCTGTATAAATTTGATGACTCGCGACGACGTACCTGTTGATTATAAATGGCTTTCTGCCAATACTTGTAACGTCAAAGTGGTGTGAAATTACCGAATTATAGTACTTAGGATTATAGACAACTTTCTCTTGGGATAGTCGATAATGCGCATTCAGGGAATTCTCAACCTCAAAATAGTTTCTGTTTGAATAAAGTGGGCAGGATTTTGCAGGTGCAGGAAACTGCTAATCGGGCCTGTGTATTTGCAGATAAATGCTTCAAATTATATACGATATTTGGTTCAGTTATTATATTATATTCAGCCTGAATATTTGCTTTGGGATTGTTTACACTGTAAGGCATATTGGGGGAAATACTCGACCAGAACGAGCCGTGGTTTTGTGGTTCTGTATCAGAGAGTCAGTGGTTTTTGCGTGGGATACGTGTGTAAGGTGGCTCGCGAAGTACAATGGCGCACATTGTGATTGTGTATGTGTTTATGTTGATCTTGAGTGGGCTTCCTCTTCCACTGTACTGTGTGAGAAGCATATGAAAACACAGGAATGTGTACTGCACGTACAGTCATTCAGGTTAGGTGAGTTTCTCCTGATGAAATGGTTGCGTATTGACGTAATGCTATGGTCTGTATTGACATTGTATCCATTTACACCATTTACATGATGTAGATTTAGCACTAAACATATCTATCTTCAAAGAACATAATTTATTTAAAACAGAAATATTTATAACGTTGTACATTTTCTTGTTTTTATCTTGTCTTTAAATCAGAGCTTGTAAACTAAATGTATTATTTTAAATATATATTGAAGTTACTGAAATATAATGCTAGAAGAGTATTCACATTATTTTTTTAAGTCTCTTCTGCTCACCAAGCCTGCATTTATTTGATCCAAAGTACAGCAAAAACAGTAAAACTTTTAAATATTTTTACTATTTAAAATAACTAAATTTCTATTTGAATATATTTAAAAATGTAATTTATCCCTGTGATTTCAAAGCTGAATCAACATCATTATTCCAGTCACATGATCCTTCAGAAATCATTCTAATTTTCTGATTTGCTGCTCAAAACATTTATTCTTATGTTAAAAACAGCTTAGTAGAATTTTTCAAGTTTCCTTCGATGAATAAAGTTCAGAAGAACAGCATTTACTTGAGACTGAAATCTTTTGTAACATTATAAATATCTGTATTATCACTTTGATCAATTTAAAGCATCCTTGCTAAATAAAAAAATATATTATACCGACTCTAAGCTTTTGAATGTAGTGTGTAATTTATAAACGCTTTTTTATTTCAGATAAATGCTGATATTTACATATTTATATTCATCAAAGAATCCTGAAAAAATGTATTAAACTGTTTTAAATATTTAATAATAATAAAATAATAATAATAAAAATGTTTCTTTAACAGCAAATCAGCACATTAGAATGATTTCTGAAGGATCGTGTGACACTGAAGACTGATGCTAAAAATGTAGCTTTGATCGCAGGAATAAAATACATTTTGAAATAATCAAATAGAAAACAGTTATTTTAAATAGTAAAAATATTTCACAGTATTGCTGCTCTTGTTGTATTTTGAATCAAATAAATGCAGGCTTGGTGAGAAGAAGAGAATTCTTTAAAAAAACATAAAAAATCTTTTGACTGGTAGTGTATAAGTCCTTAGTCTAAACAGTTATTGCTATTTTTAATAGTCAAGACAACGTAGTTATTATGACTGATGCTGCGTGTCCCAAAATAAAACAACAACAGAAGATCTGCATGAGAAGACATGGCTTTATTTTTCCAGGTGTAAAGTTTTATCTATTTAAGGTGTGGATCTCTCTGGGTGACCTTGTTTTTGTGTCCTAAAGTTTTGCTCAATCTCCTCTGTGTCTTTGTTTTCTTTGTGAGACATTATCCTGTCTCTGCTTTATCTCATTTATTTTGTTTTGTCTTCTAGTTTTAAATACAAAGACTTTATGTGGATGATTACTTTTTCATTAGGTCTTTTGGAGAAGAGAAAAAAGGACTATAGTCTATACTCAGTTTGGGACTGTTTGTTATTTAAAAGTCACTGAATAGTTCAAAACACATCATGTACTACACTGAGTGACCTGTGGCTCAAGCCTTAAAACAGCTTAAAGAGACAAATGTCGTTTACGTGTCATCAGTGACACCACATGCATTGCATGGCTACTGCTCACTAAGTTGCTATTTAGGGCTTATTTAAGGCTCTTTTATTAAGAAATAAATATGTTTTTAAATAAGTCAAATTTTCTGTTTTAAAGGTTTTACAAAGCAAATTCAGAATCGTTAGATTTATGTCATTAATAAGCTCAAATCCTGTTACAGTTATCGGATTATGATTATGTCTGTTTGTTTTTGAGTCAAAAAATTCTTGTTTAACTGGACTGTCTCACTCTCACACCCTCTTTGACAGTATCTGACTTTCTGGATTGACACCATGCCATATTCTTTCCCAAGTAAATAAACAGTCTATACTAGAGGGGAAAATAATAATTCAATCTAGAGGGAACTAATCTAGCATCCTATTTGAATGAAAATGAAGGTGTTTAATATGGAACAGCACATACAGCCTTGATCACCTGTCTATCTGTCTGTCCCATGCACAGAATACAAGAGAAAATGATTTGTATTAATACTACAAATAGGCCCCTCAAGCTTGTATTCATAGTCAAAGCAGAAAGAGCGAGAGCGAGAAAGCTCTTGTCCTACGTTTCTGTTCTGGAGAGGTTATGTTAATTACTGCTGGAGCCTCTGGCCCTCTTTGAGAGCTTACAGAATAGGTTTTTTAATCATCAGAGGACAAACATATCTCCACTTTACTGCTGTACCAGACATATTATTAAAAAGAAGCATGCAGTTTCAATTTCCTCTGCTGTAGAGGAAATGTTTGTTTCTTTGTCTATATCTGAAGTTTTTGCCTCCTGTAAAAAAAATCTGAAGATAAAACTCTGGCAGTGTAATGTGCTGTTTACAGAGTCCTGTGTGCCGCTCAGAGCCAATCAGACTCAAGTGTGCCTGTGTTGTTGGAAAGCTTGAGCTGTTCCCATGGTGAGCAACAGCACTGGGCTCCTGGTGCAGCTCCACCACAGGGCCTATATTTTGATGTGCATTGGTGTTGCATGTTGTCAGTATTACTTCCCCAACTCTCTTACTCTTTTGTTACCGGTTATGATAGATGTTTTATGATTTATGAGAGTGACGCATCTGTGTGTACAATTATACATACAGTTGAAGGCTCACTTGGCTGTGTCATTTTCACATTTCTGCTTAGTTTAGTGCTTAGCTAATGAAGACTTAATTAGGCTGTACCCTACTGTCACCCACTGTTAGCCCACTCCCCTCAGTCCTCCCCACTGGGCTTTCAGTGTTCTGGAACTGTCTGAGGCAGCCTGTACAAGGCTTAGATCTTCACTGCATGTGACAGGAGAAAGCAGAAGTGTATGTGTGATCCTCTGCATGTGTCATCTCTTCAGTTGCTGTATAGTAGCCAGTAAGTTTGTAGAACATTAAGAGTGGTCCAGTACACAGCGGGGCAGCTGTAAGAGAACATGCTAATTTTAGACACAATGAGCTAAATTTGTACTTATTTATTTATTTGAGCACATCAAATTTTTGTGAGATAGGAAAGGCTTAAGGTCCTTGCACACTGAGTGTGAGATTTTTGCATGCGTTTTTTCATATACATTAAAATTGGTCTCGCACAAACATCAAGGTGTCAAAACACCTCTCCTGTGGATGCAAAAGTTTCAGAGACAGAGACACAACGTGACGCATCACATTTATTTTTGGAAATTTCAGACAAGAATTGTGGATTGTGTGCAATGACCTTTACAATAAATGATTTGTGTGTGTACACCCACCAGATTTTGGGGACAAATTTCTAAGCAGAAGTGAGCAAAATCTGACAAAACCTCTAATGTAAAAATAATACATTTTATAAAAATGATACATAAATATATTAATATTGTAAAAGGTTTTTCTTTTTTTCCTTTGTAAAACAGACTTTATAGATCTTTAATGTGGTCATGTCAACATAATTACATTTTTGATGACTGTGCGCTGGACTGGAATGTCGAGTGACATTTTGGGAGAAAAAAAATCAGCTATTCTCTTTTAACATTTGGATCCATCAAACAGATTTGTAGGTGCTACATGGAGTCAGAAGGGTTTGTAGACTTTCCTGTATTTTATTGTTAATATTTCTGGTGTTGGAGTAGTGTTATTCTGCTTTCTCCACATTATCTCATTTTGGTTAGAAATGTTTCTAAACACCATGTATCTGTTGTTTGTGTGTGAATGTTGGCCATGATTGGTTAATGTCTTTATCTGTCTGGTGTCTGTAAGTTGCACCTGTGTGGAACAGGACATTTTTGTGCTTAGTTTCAAAAAATAGTTTTTCCGCTGGGAGAATTGTCTTGAGTTTTAAAATTTACAGTGTTTTTGTAGTAAGTCAAACAGTTTTATTACTAAGCTCAAGTAAAATTGGATTTAGCATATTAGGACCCCCTTAAAGGGATAGTTGAATGTTACCCCATGAATTACTCACCCTTAAGCCATCCGAGGTGTATATGACTTTCATCTTTCGGACGAATACAGGCAGAGTTGTATTAAAAAATGTCCTGGCTCCTCCAAGCTTTATAATGGCAATGAATGACTGTTGAGATTTGAGGTCCATAAAAAGTACTCCACATGGCTCTGAGGGTTAATAAAGGCCTTCTGAAGTGAATCGATGTGTTGGTGTAAGAAACATATTGATTTTTAAAACTATAAATTGTAATCTCTAGTTTCCGCTCACACAAGAGAGTGGTGTTGTAGCGGCTCCACTGCGCTACCGCGTTTGCCTACATCCTACATCATCTGCTGGAACACCGCTTTCTTGTGAACAAGAGTACAACAGTAAGCACAAGCTAGAGATTATGGTTAATAAAGTTTTAAAAGTGCATATTTTTCTTACACAAACGGACCGATTAACTTCAGAAGGTCTTTATTAACCCCCCAGTACCATGTGGAGTACTTTTTATGATGGATGGATGCAGTTTTTTGGGTTTCAAAATCTTGGTCACCATTCACTGCCATTGTTTAATATAACTCTGATTGTATTTGTCTGATAGTCATATACACCTCGGATGGCTTGAGGGTAAATAAATAAAAGGGTAATTTTCATTTGTGTGTGAATTATCCCTTTAACTCTATTCTTATGTGATTTATATATACTACTAGATGCTACTTGATATGCATCAATCTGGCTGAGAGAATGAGGCACATAGAGTAAATATCAGCTTTAATCTGAATCACATGTCGGGTTTTAGTGAGCCTTCTTCTCTCAACCATGATAATACAGAGTGCTACAGGAGGTTGTGGGCTACAGTGCCCCAGACGCACACTCAGCATGCCAAATTCCTTCATGTTACCTCAGCTTGAACTGGCTGAATATTTCAAACAGGTGATGCCCATTTCTAGCTCTGTGTATTCAGAGCAGATCTGTGAAGTTAGTCACATTGATAAGGTGGATTATTTTTGACGTATTGCTCCCTGTATAATTGTTGTTTAAGCACTGGCTAAATGCAGACTGAGTTTGAAGAGATTACAGACCTCACAGCGTTTATTTACCTCTGAGACTGCGATGGCTGTATTTATTTGATAATAGTCTGTTATTATTGTATCGTGTGTGCATAATGATAGTGATCGCTGCTAGATTTGGTGTGTTTGTGGGGATGGAGTGTGTGAGAGTGTTTGGATAATGATGGTCTTGGTTTTGGATGTTTGGTTTGTGTGTGTGACTCAGTGGATTAGTGATTTTGTGGCGTTTATGTGAATGCACGGCTCTGAAGGAGAGAGATCACTCTCTTGTGAAGTTACTAAAGCTGACAAGCTCACTGCCACACGAAAACCCAAGTTATCTTGTAAGAACTCTTTTAGGAAGTCTGTTTGTGTTTTTAACGGGTGGTCTTCCTTGGCTTCTCGGTGTCTGTTGTCGGTCCAGCTTTCCATTAGACCTGCCTTCTCAGACCCAGGTCCACTGACCTCAGCTTTGCTGTGCCCACAGCACAAAGCAGGTTAGCTGAGATTTACTCTTTGTTTATGAAGCTGGGAAACTCTAGACGGCTGTTTTGAAGATAACGCTTGAGCAATTTCCTCACTGTTGCTGTGCCCCATAAGCTTTAAGCAGCAGTTCTGGAGTATTGCACACACTGCTGTAAGCTCTTTTGACTTCATGTGGCTTTCAATTTCTCTTGAGCTGTTTTAATTAAAATGTTATCACTATTATTGCAGATTTGTATTGTTCGAGGGTCTTGTGAATTTCAGCATAAATGAATGGATGGAAGTTTAGCAAATTTTTTGAACACTGAAATCAGGTGTAGGCTTTCTCTATTCGTCTTTGTATTAACTGAACCGGCCTACGTTTCCTTTGATTTGAGAGCTGAATGATCATGTCACTGATCAATTACTTATGTCAAAAATAAAATAAATAGCATATTTATACCACATAGAACTGTTTTTCATTTAACACTGGTGCTTAAACTAGTGCTTTCTTTGTTTTCAACTTAAAAGATGAAGATGGCGACACTGACTCGTCATCTCCACAGTAGTGATGCACCTGTGTGCATGTTTCACGTGGAATACATAATTTGAGAGTATTTGTTTTCCATTTGAATCGGTTCATTTAAAAGTAGACATTTCACTTTCTATAGATACATTTTTCATGTCTGTAAGGCAAGTTTAGTTGGAGTTTCGAAGTTCGGCGTTCAAGTTCAACGAGACGGCAGAAAGAGCATTCTGTTTGCTTTAATTATTTTACAAAAGCACAACATTTCGTTGTTATTGTGAGTGCACACAAATAAATGTACAGTCTTTACAGATTCGAAAAGATGTATTACTTGCATCTTTGTGACACATGCAAAAATCAAAACCATATTTAAGGTCAATGAATGGTAGGTGAGCGTCTGGAAGTCCTGCCTGATGTACTATATTACCACATAGACTAGCTGTTAACGGTCTGTCCGCCACAGACTGCAAGACTTCCCCACTTTCCTGTGGAATATTTTTTAATACTGTTAATTGATCGTAATCAAGGTAAAATATTTAATTAATCAAGATTTCGATTTTAGGTCACGCCTATTGTCAAGCCCTGCTCAGGATATTGAATGGTTATAAATGATATTTACATTTAATACTCATAAAAAATAATGCTAAAAATGAATAATAATTCTACACAGCGGGGAAATAATTGCATGTGTCACATTTGGGCATTCTGCTTTGGACAGCGTATGTTGATTATAATGAGAGTCATCTAGTTTTGTTTTGCTTCAGTCTAGACAGACTTCACAAAGTTTTTGTGTTAAAGAAATTATCCCACTCCTGGCCTCAGATGTTTGTAGTTCTTGGTTTAAGATAATCAGTTGCAAGGGGAAGCCCACCATTTTCTTGAGTGCCATTTTTCTCACAGTAGTAATTTAAAACAAAAATAAGTATGCTGTGTTGCTTTTTTATTGTTTTGAAACATGCTTTTCCATGTACTTTTAAAAGTTTGAGGGCATGATCTTTAATGTCTTCAAAATATGTTTATTACCCTCACCAAGGGCTTATTTATTTGATCAAAAGTACAGTGCAAACATTAATATTGTAAAATAATAATATAATTTAAAACAACTGTTTTCTATTTTAACATGTTTTAAAATGTTAATATATTTGAAAATAATCATTGGCAAAGAGTTTTAGCAGCCACTGCAAGTGTTTAGTGTCACATGATCCTTCAGAAATCATTGTAATATGCTGATTTGGTGCTTATTTTGAAAATATTTAAAACAGGTGTGCTGCTTAATATTTGGAAATTGTGAAGCATTTTTTTCAGGATTTTTTGAATACGAAGTTTAAAACAAGTGTGTTTATTTGAAAACAGAAATTTGTGATTATAAATATACTATCGGTTTTGATTTGTTTAATGTATCCTTGCTGAATAAAATTATTAATTTCTTTCAAGGGAAAAAAAATATTACTTGCCTCAAAGGCAAGGTGATTGTCCATTTACATAAATATGAGTTCTGAATTACATATATGTGTATGTTTTCTCTGTATCATATTTGAAAATAAAAAAGACAGGGTGATTGGGACCCTGACCTGAAGCCAGGAAATTGTTAGCATTTCACACTGTAAATATTTGAGTGATAATACTTATTATATGTTATTAGTATAGAATTATGCACTCCTACACATACGCTCTGTTATTATATGTGGGGGAGGCCTTAATTGTTCCTGAATATTAATTATATACTGTAGTGGTGGAGGGAATTAATCTAGCTTTAGCTGCACCTCATTAACTCTGACTGTCTATCTTGGGCCACAGAACAGCCATTGTGGGGCAGAATGTCGCCTGTAAGGGGCTTCGGAATTCCTTTGAGTAAGCTCGGACTGGTCACGTGACCCTCGGCTGGGAGGCCTGTCCGGGGTGACTGCTGTTTCTGTGGGTCTGTGATATAAGCAGGACCAAGGTGTCCTATTTATCCCCCTCTTTCCCCTCTCACTCATCATTTTGCCTCTGTCCTTCTTTTGTTTCTCTTTCTTTCACTCTCACTCTTACACACACCCTGACAAAGGGACCCCCTGCTGAATGAGACTGTTGTTGTACAGTTACACTTCATTGTGCTTGTGTATGTGTGTGTGTTTTGCATCACAGATTCTGGCTGTGGAATTCAGATGTGGGAACAGCCTCGGTTCGGTCGTTAGCTCAGGGCTAAGAACGTAGACATTGCGCAAGAACACGCTATCTAATAAGACCACCTCCCTCTGTAGACAGACTTAACTTTATGACTGTATTTTCAGTTTTTCCTCCTGTTTATTTTGACATCATTTACTCCTGTTCAAAAGTTTAGGGTCAGTAAGATTTTTCTTTTAAAGAGACTAATATTTTTATTAAATAGGGATGCATTAAACTGACCTTTTATAATGTTACAAACAAATTCTATTTCAAAATGTGTATCGCAGTTTCCACCAAAATGTTAAGCAGCACAACTGTTTTCAACATTGATAATAACAAGAAATGTTTCTTGAGCAGCAAATCAGCATATTAAAAATGATTTCTGAAGGATCATGTGACACTTAAGACTTGACTAATGGCTGGTGAAAATCCAGCTTTGCTAACAGATAAATAACTTTTGAAAATAAATGTAGATAAACAGTTAATTTATTTTTATATTTTTCACAATTTTACCGTTTGCATCTAAATGAGCACAAAATACCTTTCAAAAACATTTAAAAAGCTTACCAATTCAAACTTTTGACTGGAAGTGTATTTATATAACAACATTTTCATATTTTCCTGAATTAATGCTCTATATAATTCACAACTTAAAAGTTTTTAATTAAGTATAGAAGTGTGTTTTTGCTTCCATATTTTACAATTTGCAACTTGTAAATGTGTCTCTTTATCCTGTAATTGTCTTTTTTTCTTCATATTTTACTCTGAGGCAGAAACCATTAAAAATGTATAATTATAAAGAATCTTTTATTTTGCTGCGGAGATGAACAAAACAAGCAAACGTAACTTCAAAGGAAACGGATCTGAAAGGTTCAGATTTAGTCTGTCAGTAGCAAACCTAAATGTGAGGTGTTTTTTTTTTTTTTTTTTTTTACATTTGAGTAAAAGTTAAGTAATATAATTTATAGCATACATATTCTGCATCATTTCCAGGATTGCTGGCTTAAATGATGGCTATGTTCTTTTAAGCCTTTTAACTCCAAATTGTCAATATTTAATGATTAAAAATGGTTATAAGAAACGTTTTTTTTTAGACAAACATCATCACAATGTTGGAGAGAGAATGAAAGAGAAAGAGAGTGTGAAGGGCCTTGGCTTCTTATCAGCACATTCCTGCCCTGTGGAATTGTGTGTGTGTGTCGGGCAGATAACTCTGTGAGTGCTCATTGGGTCAGTGCAGCGCTGATTTAAAAACTCCTGTGGCAAGGCCGGAATCTGCGGCCTGGTTATCGTCCCTGACCTGCCAGCGCTTTGCCACTGCAAACTTAAAATATAATAAGTGTGTGTGTGTGAGAGTCAAAGTGAGAGAGAGATTATCCAGTCGGTGCATGCATCTTTACCATTGTGCTTTGACCTAGGAGGTTGTTGAGGGGTGGGTGAACTGCTCTTGAAGAAGTCTTACACTTTAGTGAGTATACAGGAAGACGTACTTGAAGGGTTATTTGCTGTCAGCTCAGAGATGTTTGGTTGAGTTCAGATGACCTTGCTATGAGGGTGTCTGCAAAACACTATGGCAGTAAAGGGTCAGTGTGCATGTTCACAAGTTCAGCGCTGAATGGTTGAATGCTGGGAAAGAGAAGGTCTTATCAGAGGGTCGTGCTTGTTTAAACACATAGCAGTTAGCGGGAGAACTCGTGGACGTTTAAGGCTGTACTACATGAGGTCATTTATGCAGTTTTGTCAAATTTGAGATGTTTTTAGAACTTGTATATGTAGCAAGACTCTGAAAGTGCTGGTGGATCTACCAAAATGTTCATATTAGATTATTACGCAAATCAGGGAACCTTCTTAACATGCCAGACAGCAGAGGTGTGAGCTGTTCAGTGTCCTATACTTGTATGTTAGTGGTTTGCTGGCCTTTTCCTGCTGATGATGGCCTTTCTCAGGCTGTGAGGACCTTTAAGAGAAGCATGGTGGAGATTAACTTTTTAATCCTAGTGCACAGGATTAGAGGTTTTTATATTTATATTTCTACTTCGTCTTTGCACATCAAACATTCAGTCTGTTTGCAGTGGTAGTAAAACATGAGAAAATGGTCTTGCAGTTAGTGTTTATTGTGATCCTTTCTTAAGGGCTTTTCTTTTCTTTCACTACCATTCAAAAGTTTGGGGTTGGTAAGATTTGTTTTATGTTTTTGAAGTAATGCAAGGTTGCATTATCTTTTATAACGTTAAAAATATTTTATACATTTCTTATAACATCAAAAATGTATTTACTATCACTTTTGATGCATTTAATGCATGCTAGCTAAAGATATTAATGATATTAATTTGTTAACAAAAATAAATGAATGTCAAACAAACGCAAAACGTTTGAATGATCTTTGATCTATCTGCAGTCTGTTTCTCTGAAGGTGATTTTAAAATTAGTGATGATAGATTGTTAGTGATTGGTAAATTCCTCTATTTAAAAACTGTAGATGACTTTACAGGGCCCTATGAAATCCATTTTATTTTTTCGAAACTTCTTTCTGTTTTAATAGTTAAATGAAAAATATGAATAATTTAAATCATGAAACTTTGAAACTTACACAATTTAACAAAAATTGCATTTGAAATATGTTTGAAATATTGAAAT
>JAHKKF010517053.1:0-23050 GCA_019740295.1 Labeo calbasu | reverse complement strand
TGAACCTTCTGCCCATCTGAGCTTCTGAATGTTCTGGTTTTCATTAAGGCTATCTCAATATTTTGCTGTGTTGAGCTTTACTTTTACTCTGACGAGTCCCTCAGACCCTGCCACTGAAAAACAGCCCCACAGCATGAGGCTGCTACCAGCACACTTTGCTGTTAGAATGGTACTCTGCAGGTGATGAGCAGTGCCCGCTTTCCTCCAAAAAAGACGCTTAGAATTGAGGTTCATCAGACCAGAGAATCTTGTTTTTCACAGTCTGAGAATTCTTTAGGTGCTTTGTTGCAAATTCCAAGTGTATTTTCATGTGTCTTCACTGAGGAGAGAACTGAGTTTGGCTACACCGCCATAAAGACCGGATTGGTGGAGCATTGCAGTGGTGTTTGTCCTTCTTTAAGTTTCTCCCATCTACATGATCGTGGAGCTCAACTAGAGTGACCATCAGCTTCTTGGTCACCAGTATAACCAAGGCCCTATTCCATCAACTGCTCAGTTTGGCCAGGAGACCAGCTCTAGGAAGAGTCCTAGTTGCTCTAAACTTCGTTCATGATGGATAATGGAGGCTACATGCTTCTGTGAACCTTCAATACAGCTTCCAAATCATACTCATTCAAATAAATTTGCCACAGGTTAACTCTACTGCAAGTGATATAGAGTCCTCCTGAGCTAAATTTCAAGTGTGCCAGAAAAATACTTATAGTAGGAATACTTATGCAATGGAATAATTTCATTTTTCTATTTCTAATAAATCTGCGAAGTTGTTACAAACCTGTTTTGTGTCATTATGGTGTATGAAGTGTAGACAGATGTGGGGAAAAAGCAGTGTAACCCTCTGGGGTCTAAGGGTGTTTTGGCATCCTGGAGAAGTTTTGACATGCCCTGACATTTGTGCTTTTTTCAGTATCTTAAAAACATATTCATGGCTAAAGTCTGGTTACATTGTAATCAGCACAAACTGGGCTACAATAATATGCAAGCAACATGTAAACATAAGGCTGCAAAATAAAACATGGGAAAAAAAAGAAGGGGTATGAATACTTTTGCAAGGCACTATAACAGTTCTGGATTAAGAAGATGATTCTCATAAACTATTTAGATTAAAAAAAAACTAAACATTTAATTTACATTAAAAATCTGTATAAAATGACCATGACTTTAACAGTAAAAGACTGTAAAAATGCTACAGTAAAAATGTATTAATTGGTTAATGACATGTTCCCCTACTATTTACGGTGAAAAAATGTATTGGACATTACATGTAATTTTACGGTAATATACAGCTTTTGGAAGTGAAAAAACGTAAATTGACATTCCCAGAATTCCCTGTGTTACATTTCACATTTGATGCTTTTTTGTTGAAATAAAGTTTTTTTCTTAATTTTTTCTTATCAGTTTTGTACATTAGGGTTGAATATTACATGTAATGTTGTTATATATTACATATATTTATTGCATTATTTCAGTATCATGTGTGTTACCATGAAGGTGTTTAGTATTTGTGTGAATGACACTGTGCACCTGTGTTAGTATTTTTCTTCTCAGGAAAAGCTGCTTGTGATGAGCTTTGGTTCATCATGTGACTTTCTCATCACCACCTGCTTCTAAACAGATTTCAGTACCTCAGTAGATTGGTATATTAACATTATATCAGTTAATTAAATACGTTTTTAAATGTAAATTTAAGTTAAATCTATAAAATTGTACAGTGTACAATTTCTCTACAGTTTGATTTAGAGACATCTGACTGAAAGGAGGGGAATACCAATATAATTTAAATTGGATAAATAATATTAATAAATATAGCATACTCAACTGGTAAATACTGACTGGTTTGGTAACAACACCAAAGAAAACTATCCTCAGCATTTGGGAATGCATGGATATGTGTGCTATGTTTTGGATTATGGCTGTGAATTTGTCAGTGAACTCCTTGTCCTGCTCTTCTGTGTCATCTTCAGTGGAACCAACCTGAGTGTTGGCATCCTGAGGTTGGAGGACGTCCTGCTCCAGGTGTTCCACAACAGCAGGGATGGACTTCAGAGGCTGGAGCTTTTTAATGACCATGGATCTCTACAATAAGGACGTACTGTAAGAGGGTAATCTAAAGAGAGAAATATTAATAACATTAATTAAACATAAACTGAGCTAACAAGACAGACCTGGTAAAAACTACAAACATGGCCCAGGAAACACTTCAACATTAACGTCCAGACACATATAATACTTGTGATGCTTGGCGCCAATTTCCTTTTGACCCAGGACCTTATAGTAGCGGGACTCTTACATGTAGCTTCATCATAACAAGGACTAATGAACTCTTTTCACATTTGTGGGGTTTTCAGAAGAGGTCACAGTTGGATAAAATTTTGTTAGCACACTTGTCACCCCCTACCTCTTGTTGTAGTGCCTAACTTGCCATAAAATTTTTTTTTTAAATTTTAAATGACAAGCTTTAGGCCATCATGCTGGACTCAGTTGCATGACTCACTTACAGACTTTACACTTGAATCGAGCATGCCTGAAAACCTTCAACTTACCATCCTTCTGTTTGTTGTGAGGCGAGTTATAAATAGTTCCACGACATGCGCCCTTGGGAGCAAAACCGCAAGACCCTTTCTACCCATCAGGCCACAGGGGGACCCAAGAAAGCCATGTCGGCTCAGCTGATCTGCACTGTCTTGGGAATGGGCGAGAGCTGTCTTTGAAGTCTAGCAGTCTCATAAATCACAGCAGCCTCAGTCAGTGCATTCCCTTCCAGGAGGCACTACAGCCTGTTTAGCGGCAGCAGACTCTCGTGATTCCTAATTACGCTATGCAGATTATGTTAATGTCCGTCTATCGGGTGAACAACATGGTGCGGTTAATTAGATGACAAGGCATCGGTGCTGTCAACCTCATAGTGTCATTTTCTCTAAAGAGTTTACAGGTTATAAAATTTTAAGGCACAGCAAGAGCTCTATAAAACCATGACTGGAGGTTGGTATATAGATTATGTGGCTTGTCCTTATTGCTAAGTGGCCACAAGCAGTTTAATGTGCTTTAATGGTTTGCTGGCAGGTGATAAGCAAGATGTTAATTAGTAGGTAATCTGTACACATGTGGTGTAATGAATTTACTAACACAGGTTGGAGACTGACATTTAAAAGAGAAGTGACCCTCCTAGCACCAATTCCAGTGAATCTGTGTGTTTTTGTGCGTGTGTTTGTGTGAATATCTCCAGATGTTCATGCTGACAGACTGCTTCAAAGATTTGGCATTTAAATGCATATTCCAGGTTCAAGTTAAGCTCAATCAACAGCGCTTGTGGAATAATGATGATTCGCATAAAGAAGGGGGGAGTTTACAGGGCAGTTGGGGTTTTTGCCATTACAATAAGATTAGTTCACTTCCAGAATAAAACAATTCCTGATAATTTACTCACCCCCATGTCATCCAAGATAGTCATGTCTTTCTTTCTTCAGCTGAAAAGAAATTAAGGTTTTTGAGGAAAAATTCCAGGACTTCAACGGGGATCAGTGGGTTGAAGGTCCAAATTGCAGTTTCAATGCAGCTTCAAAAGGCTCTACACGATCCCAGCTGAGGAATAAGGGTCTTATGTAGCAAAATAATTAGCGATTTTTATAAAAATAAACATTTATATTCTTTTTAACCACAAATGCTTATCTTGCACTAGCTCTGCAAAGCTTCACACATTATGTAATTACGTGTGGTTTGTGTACTTTGTTGTAAAAAGGGTAAGGCGAAAAGGTCCATCTTATTTTCTGTAGCGACTGGGGCAGATTCTGTGTTGTAGTGCTAGTTTATAATAAACTCAGGAAAACTTACAGTCTTTATAGTCTAATCGCTGAATATGCACACACAGTTTTGGCAGAGATCTAATACTTGATTTATTCAGCCTGTGCGCCGCACACTAATGTTGATTAACAGGCTCGAAGTACACACAGATAGAATACTATAGAATTATTGTTGCCTTAATATTGTCTCTGAATGTTGATTTAGGATGTTACAAGTTGTAGAGGAATTTAAGTGAGGAAACAAATACATCACATTACATTTACATTAGTCATTTAGCAGACGCTTTCATCCAAATGAGGACAATGGAAGCAATCAAAATCAACAAAAGAGCAATGATATGCAAGTGTTATGACAAGTCCCAGTTAGCCTAATGCAGTACACATAGCAAGTTGTTGTTGTTGTTTCGTTAATTATATAATGAATTAAAAAAAAAAAGACAGAAAAAGAATAAAGCAAGCTAGTGTTAGAGCCCCCCTTTTTATAAATAAAAAGAAAACAAATAGGTAGTATACAAAAAGAACAGAGATGCTAGAGTTTTTTGTTTTTCAGTTTTTTATTCAGTTAGAAAAGGAGTGCAAGCCTTAAAGGGTCAAGTTTTTTTTTTTTTTTTAAGATTTGAATTAGATTAGAGAGTGCTAGAGTTAGAGGGTCAAATAAAGATGAAAGAGATGTTTCTTGAAGATGGCTAAGGAGCTAAATAAATATCATGTCTCATCTCAAAACAAACATAAATCAACAACAACTAGCCTATATAAAGGCTTTTCAGGTGAGCACATTTAAAGGAGAAGTCCACTTCCAGAACAAAAATTGACAGATTATGTACTCACCCCTTGTCATCCAAGATGTTTCTTTCTTCAGCTGTAAAGAATTATGTTTTTTGAGGGAAACATTTCAGAATTTTTCTTCATATAACGGACTGTTATGGTGCACCGATTTTGAACTTCTAAAATGCAATTGCAAATGATCCCAGCCGAGGAAGAAGGGTCTTATCCAGCGAAACGATTGGATATTTTCATAAAAATAATAGTTTGTATACTTTTTAATGTCAAACGCACATCTTTTCTTACTCTGCCTGAACAGTTTTTTCCGGTTCGTGACAGTTAGGGTCCCATCTCATGTTCTCCCTTAACTTTAAAATCATCTTATATCGCTGTTTTACCTTTGTTGAGGGTGTTTGATCTTCTTTGCACGTTCACTTTGCAAAGACTGGGTTGGTACTTTTGTAGGGAATTAGGATGATTTTGAAATGATTTTTGAAGTTGAGGGAGTTTTTCGACATACCCTAACTGTCTTGAGGCAGAATACACAGAGTTCAGGGAGAGCAAGACAAGACGAGCATTTGAGATTAAAAAGTATTTTAATTGTGTTTTTTAAATGAAAATAACCAATCGTTTTGCTAGATAAGACTTTTAGATAAGATTTTTGCTCTGGAAGTGGACTTTAAACTAAAGGATTAACACTTTCATTCGTTTAAAACACTACTCCACATGGGAAAAGCAGACATGAAAGGCTGGTTACTGACCTGACTCAGACATATGTATCTGAAGCTGACTGAAATCATTCTGGTCTCGAGTGAGATAAGGTAACGTGAAAATAAGCACGGCAGTCTCAAAACTGCCCAAATGGCTCTCAATTAGAGCGTGCTGCAGTTTCACTTTTGACCACAGATTTACATTGTAAAATTTGTGGGGTGCTGTTGAGTTTGGGAGGGCACCGGTACCACTGCCCCCCTTAGTATCATGCCAGATGGCACACGTACATCTGCAAGATGTCTGTTAAAGATCTTTTGATCTGGAAAGCATCTGCTGTGTACAAATGTCTGGCAGACGTCAAATAGACGTCTCCAAAATTTATCAGGGATTTTACGTGGCTGTTGAAGCTTGCGATGAATTTGAATATATCCTGCGCATCTTATGACTTAAAATTTTCAAGAAAATCTGAAAAATATTTGTTGCAGAATGCTGAACACATTTAAAGTTTATTATTTATTCAGTTTATATAGACGTCTACGTCACACATAACCCTTTCAACCCCATAAAATAGTCCATCTACGTCACACATAACCCTTTTAACAGGACTACGTAATTTGTGAAGTCAAGCTAGAGCAAGATGCGCTTTTGTGTTTAAAAAGTGTATAAACTTTCATATATTTTAGAAAATGACTGACATTTTGCTACATAAGACCCTTATTCCTCAGCTGGGATCATGTAGAGCCCTTTAAAACTGCACTGAAACTGCAATTTGGACTTGCTTCTTTTTTATTTATTTATTTATTTATTTATATATTTATTTATTTAAAGAAAATGAGGAATGAGTCAAAATGATTTTGTGGTAAATCAACATGGTGCTACAGAAGTGGTTGACTGAGCTTAACTTGTACCGACCTTAAAATATTCCTTTAAGCATTAACTATTTCTAGCGCACCTCAGGTAAGTGTGAGCTTCAGGGTGGGCGGTATTCCCTTTTTTCGTAGATCTGTTCCCCAAGATCAATTTTTAATTTACTGACAGTTCAACTAATAACAAATCCAATTACACAGCAGCTGCCTTCAAATAGACTTATTGGAGCCTGTGTTTTTACCGTTTGAAAGAGAGAAGACTCTAGCATGGGTAAAGGGGAGAGTGGAGTATTTTTCCTCCTCGTGTGAAAAAAAGCGTGCTGTTTACTTATTAGCATTCAGAGAAGGAAAGGGTAAAGCAGTGGAGGGAGGGGGAGCGGAACGGTGAGAGAGGACATTTGAGAGGTTGCTTGGGATAAACCTAAAGGTCATTTCAACCACCATGTGTCATAACAACATCAATTTCATGACAATTCTAGGCGGAAATAAACTGAGCTCTCAAACTCCAGAATCTTCAAAAATAATTTCAGACATTTCATCAGATCTAGAAATATCCACTCTGCACCTCTGTAGTCAACTGATGCTCTGAAACAAAGACCATGTATGTTTGCGCGCACGTTTGAATATGCACAAACCTAATGAAAGAATGAACTTAATGTAAAGTTCAAAAGAACAACATTTTTTCGAAGTATAAATCTTTTGTAACATTACAAACGTCTCTGCTGTCACTTTGATCAATCCAATGAATCCTTGCTGAAACCACAACAACAAAAATAGTTTACTGTAATTGTTTTCTACTAGTTTTTCAATGGTTTCATGCTCTCAGTAGTCAATAATTCACTGCAACAAAACACATAGTGGCACAAATCTCATGGGAAATGTACAAGTATTTCATGTAATCTGGGTCTTATTGTTTTCCATACTGTTGTTCATGGCTTTCTAGGATGAGGTCATGTCAGGCTAATCTGCCTGATTTGCCTGCATAATTACGTTGTTAGTTGCATTTTATCATTTGCATACAGCATTGTTTTCTTTCCTTCTGTCTATGGCCCATCAAAGCATTTGTACTGCAAACATCACTCACAATATTATGGTTATTCATTAACAATATAAAGAAAACAATGTTTTAGCATTCAAGCAGGTATGATACCGTCCTCCAGTGCCAGAGGACCCTCTATCAGCACCAGGAGACTCATCCATCAGAACAACAGAACTATCTTCCTGCCAGTCAGCCGTTCATATCCACCTATTACAAAGCCATTATCCATTATGAATGCGCTTCAAAAGATTATTAATAGAGCAAATGGTTCCTCCGCTATTAATCACATCTGGTCTGTGGCCCCTACAGCTAAAACGTGGCTCCCTGAGTCATTTACATCCTTATGAAAACCAAATATTCAAACGGCAGGAATAAAAAGCACCTGCTAATAATGGCTTGAACTTCAACCCCTTTGCAAAGTTCATGTCCAAACTGCTTATGCTGCAGTTAAAGGAAAAGTTCATTGAAAAATGAAACTTTGCTGAAAGTTTACTATTTATTGCTTTCATCAGATGTTTGAATTCTCATTCTGACGGCACCCATTCACTGCAGAGAATCAATTGACCCTTCGCAAAGATATGTCCCCCTTCGATACTTTTGCTATGTCCAACAAGTCATGGTGCTCTCACGCGGAGAAAAATATATCGCAGAGCAAAGAGAAAACTGATATCACGCCAACAGACAAGATGGAGCAGGTAACTTTAGGTATGAAACAAAGTCTCAGCTTTCAAACTTTGTAAATTTGTAAATAAATTCCAACAATAATTACCAATTTGTGGCTCTTTAATGTATTGTGACAGATTGCTGTAGCGCCTCAGTTCAAACAGCATGTGAAACGATGATCTCTTCCTCTTTACTGGTTAAAGTGGGCAATAAACATGAATGAACATCACAAGGTATCTTATTTCAACTGTGGAAAGACATCAATATACAGTGACTTGCGAAAGTATTCATACCCCTTCATTTTTTCATGTTTTGTTATGTTAAAGCCTTATGTTAAACTGCTTTAATTTTTTTTTTATTTTTCCACATCAGTCACGATATACACGATATTGACAAAGCAAAAACAGAATTGTCACAACTTTGTAAATTTATTAAAAAAAAATACCCTGAAATAAGTACATTGCATAAGTATTTATACCCTTAACTCAGTATATAGCTACCATTCTTCTTCTCATCTCTTCATTTCTCAAGCTCTATCAGGTTGGATGGGGCAGACACACATTTTCAGGTTTCTCCAGAAATATTTGACTAAAATCAAGGCCAGGCTGTGGCTGGACCACTCAATAACATTCACAGAGTTGTCTATAAGCCACTCCCACTGTGTGCTTAGGGTCATTGTCCTGTTGGAAGGTGAACCTTCTGACCAGTCTGAGGTTCTAAATCCTTTTCATTAAGGCTATCTCAATATTTTGGTGCACTGAGCTTTCCTTCTACTCTGACAAGTCCCTCAGTCCTTGCTGCTGAAAAACAGCCCCACAACATTAGGCTGCTGCCACATCACTTTACTTTTAGGATGGTACTCTGCAGGTGATGAGCAGTGCCTGGTTTCCTTCAAACATGATGCTTGGAATTGAGGATCATCACATCAGAGAATCTTGTTTCTCACAGTCTGAGGGTCCTTTAGGTCACTAGAATGACCATCAGCTTTTTGGTCACCAGTCTAACCAAGGCCCTTCTCCATCAATTGCTCAGTTTGGCCAGGAGGCCAGCTCTAAGAAGAGTCCTGGTTGTTTCAAACTTCTTCCATTAAGGGTAACAGAGCATACATGCTTCTATGAATCTTCAACGCAGCAGATTTTTTTCTGTTTTTGTTTTTGCTCTGATATGCATTTTCAGCTGTTAGACCTTTTATTAAGACATATGTGCCTTTCTAGATCATAATTATCCAATTAAATTTGCCACAGGTTAACTTCACTTGTAGTGTAGTAACATATACAAGCAATATGAATGCTTCTGAGCTAAATTTCAGCTGTCCTAAATAAGGGTATGAATACTTATGCAATGGAATCATTTCAGTTTTTTAGTTTTAATAAATTAGCAAAGATGCTAAAAACTTGGTGTATGGAGTGTAGACTGATGTGAAAAAAAAGTAATTTAAAGCAGTTTAACATAAGGCAGCAACATAAACCGTGAAAAAATTAAATACTTTTACAAGGCACTGTACATAATTTTTCAAGTTCAAGTCCACTGACCTTAATCTACTCTCATGTCTGGTTTGTTTGTTAGACAAAAAATTACAGATTGTGTGTTATGATTGGTCAGATCTACAGTGTCAGTCAAACTCCCTGTGAAGGGTCAACTGGTGAGCTATGTTATGTAATGTTAAATTTCTCCAAATCTGTTCTGATTAAGAAACTAACTCATCCATATATTAGATGGCCTGAGGGTGACTTTCAGCAAGTTTTCATTTTAGGGTGAATTATTTCTTCAAGGCTGGAATATAGTTCACAAATTTTGCCCGGATTTACTGTCTGGATGAGTTGACGCTTCCTGCCGAAAGTCAGAGCCAGTCTGCAAATTTGAGTTGACAGAATTCACAGAAACTGCATAGTGTATGATATG
Source organism: Labeo calbasu (assembly GCA_019740295.1). NCBI lineage: Eukaryota > Metazoa > Chordata > Actinopteri > Cypriniformes > Cyprinidae > Labeo > Labeo calbasu. The sequence goes on along the minus strand of JAHKKF010517053.1, from coordinate 13,310 downwards.
CACTAGACTGTTTTTAGCTTCAGACTATGACTCTATCCAGTCACAGGATATCAAATATATTTTATATTTTTAGCTGATTTTCAAACACATATTGAATTCATTTGTCATGTATCTACTAGCAATGTCGCACATGTTTCTTTGTAACTTGAAAGTCTGTGTGACGCCCATTTCTCTACCATTTAAGTAAAGTCAACAAGTGTGTTGCCTAGTGTTTTTAAATCTGTTCAGATGTGAAAAGTTGTGTAGTGTATTCCAGCCTTTAGCCACAGATCCGAATGCCATCTGGAAATCTAGAACATTTAGTCAACCCCAAATATTTGGTTTTCTTATTAATCTTCTAAAATAAATTCTCATAATGTAGTCTGCCTGATGTCAGTTTTTGTTACATGCACAACTCTGTCTAATTGCACAGAGCAGGGCATTGCAATCAGACATAAATATTCGTCATATCTAAATAATTAGATGCACAGAGTCTTTTTATCTCTCTATTGCTGGCCACAAATAGCCAAGTGATGCAGATTATATCTGGTCCGCAGACACAAACTCACATACACTTTCCCATAAAGCTCATTAATTTGTTGAGATATATCCTGGGAGGTCTAGAAAATCACTTGGTTGCTAGGATACACGATTAGGTGAGGTATATCCTAAGTGTCCCCATGCTTGCATCTCCTAAGTACTCTCAGCACAAGCCAGCGGAGAGACAAATAGAAGTTCAGATTCAAAATAAGCCCAGCCAGAAACAGCTTTCTATTTTACACCATTGTAGTTAATTTAATTATTGACTTGTTTTTTGTTACATTTTCAGATAAAAGTAATTGCAAAATTGTTTAAAAGCCCAAATGATCAGCTTAGTATTGAATTTAGGCTGAACCACTCTGCATCTGCAATGAGATAAATACAAATTTATTATAATAGACACAATATCACGCTGAGAGCAATGAACCATCCAAGCCAATAATGGAGTCGAGCAGCGTCCAGAAATTCCCCAAACTTTTTTTTCCTTTTTGGAAATGAGACAGCGAACTGGGATGAGAGACAAGCCCTTGCACTGCGGAAGCTGATTTCCCAGAGGCTCTTGTGAGTGGCAAAGGCTCCCAGCAGTGCTCAGTTGGAGACAGTGATACATGAAGATGTGTCAGTAGAGGATCTTTTCAGCATCTCTATAGAACCTCTGTATAAACACAGTGGCTACACAAATTACATCTGCTTTCGCTATCTGGGTTACAGGAAAGCTGGAGAGGAGTGAAAAATACCTTTGCTGTAGATTGCGTTTTGGGAAATGATCCACAGCGCTGTAGTATTTTTCTGCAAACACAAAATCCTAAGGTTTGTGCCTTTTCGTACGTATGAAAAGTTTAGCAATGCACAGCATTATTATATTACCATTTATACAACAGTGCTTTCTGGTCCTTGAATCTGATTGGCTGATAGGAGTGTGATATTAGAGTCCAACAGAACTCCAACAGCCATTTCACCTTTTGTAATTGTATCACTCCACTTGCGGTACTTCTTACAGCTAGTGTTACGGCGGACGCCCAAATCCACTGTAATTTTAGAAATAATGCTGTATTTGTGTCACAGAATGTAGTTTTAAGAGGTTTTCAGGTGAGAATGCACTTGTTTGTAGTTCAAATATGCAGTTTGTTAATAAAGATAACGTCTATTTGAAAATTTGTGTGGATGTTTTCGGACATGTGAGCTCCAGGGCGTCAGCGACCGTTAAACGCTCATGAATCTGCCCGAGATCAGCCTCGGCCAGATCTTCTGGAATTTACCACTGGCTCTAACATCTAATGTCTAGTGGTTAAACATGAGATATAATTCATTTTGGGTAAATCTATCGGGTAGTCTTTGGTCTCATGAAACTATTATTTGTTCCAGAGAAAATAGTTTTGGCAAAATCTCATCATGTTTATGTAAATTCAATGCTGTATATCAGAGTTCTGTCTTTGTATGTTTGACTAAATTGCCTAGCAACTTTTCTGATGGCTGTTGTTGTTGTTTATTAAATATTATTTAATAAAAAATAGTAGTATTTAAAAGTGTTTAATATTGAGAATCTGTGTGTTCGTGATGGCGATTTTACTTGTTCCGTCATTAGATGGCGAAAATGAAGTAGTACTGCACAAAAGAGGGTTTTTAAAGACACTCTGCTGTTATTTTGTTTATGTAAATACACACTCCTGCAGTTAAACTTCTGTATAAGCACAGTATCACACTCATAGACGTGATATTTGGCTGTATATCGGCATGCTGTGATTACGGCCGAATTACAGCAGTGCCCATATACAGCCATATCTCACGTCTACGAGTGTGATATTGCTCATATGTACACCAGAGTGTTAGAGTCCATTTTCATGGTTTTTCTATGTAAACATGCGCTAGATGGAAGTGTTTGACAGTTGCATTCATGTACACTTCAAGTACACTTCAAAACAATCAATGACATTTACCCATGTAATGAATTTCTTAGAATGAGATTTCATTTGGATAGTAACGTATGTACTTTCTGCTCGAAAGATTTTGAGTCTCAGGAACATCTTTTTTTACAGTTGTACTATTGTTAAATCCTTTTGGGACAGATTGTATGAGTAGTTGAAGATGAAAAATGTAATGCCTGCCTTTGATTATCACATTGTTAAGTTTGGTATCTTTATGCAAAACAAAGACATTGAATTTCTGTGCAATAATATGTTGATTGTAGCAAAGTTTTATATACACAAATGTAGATTTGTTAAAGTTTCTCCATGTTTTGCAGCATTTAATACGAGTCAAGCCCATATTCCTTAAAAGTAACCATAGCAACAGAGACCAAAGCAATATCAAAGATGGCGACGTCTGTAAAACTGAAAGTATTACCAGTTTCTGACACTACCTAAGTCCAATCTAGCCGCGAGTTCATCCATCAAATCATCATTAACCGACAGCAGCTTTTAAATTTGAGTGGAGAGCGGAGCATTTGAGTCACGTGAAGAACGCAAAACTGACGGGAGGAAGCGGTTCCGGTGGAGACTGGATATAAAACTTTCAGATGACACACAGCGCAATTCTCTGCAAATCACTGTAAGTTACCGAAACCACAAATTAAAACAGGCAGCACACGGTAGACGCACGTTTGTGCGGCTCTCTCTCACTGAATGACGTGACAAACAACTAGTTGTCCAGTCCTGTTCCGCTCACACAGCGCGTGTTCCAAGAATGCGGTTGTGAGTCTTGAAAATTTACGGGTGTGAGTTCAGTTATAGAATACGGTTGTCACACTCGTAATTAACCGTACTGTGTGTGAACGTAACCGTATTAAGGACTCAAATATGGTATTGACAACCGTATTCTGCTGCTGTGTAAACGTGGCCATACATTGATATTGTAGTAAGTATAGAAAAATAACTGTTTTATGAATGAGTCATTAATTTAGCTGATTCATTCATTCATTCAACGGACTCAATAAAAAATGAAACTAGTTACAGTTTGTAAGAATGCTTAAAATATTTATTCAACTGATTTGCTAAACAGTAATTGAAATGTTTCCTCAATTAGATGAAAAACGCAGATTCATTCAGTAAGAACTAGTACCTACTGTATTTCAGGTAAAAACATCGCACTTTGATTTGCTGTGGCCTGAAACTGTTTTATTTGGTGGAATAGTCAAAGTAACTGGCAAAATGTGGCTAAAATGTAATTTAGTTAACGTTAACATTTTGTTTTATTGAGCTACTGTATAAAAACAAATGTCACATTCACAGTCATGCTATTGATATAAATACACTACAGCAACACTGTTGCTTTTAGCAGCAGTAACCACTATAAACCATCCTGGTTAGTCTTTTCTTACCCAGGTCTTTTCAGCAGGGATTATCTGTTGAAAAGTGTTTCTTTTTGCATCCTGCTTAGAGTACAGAAATATGTTTTCTTTCTGTAACCTTTTTTATCTTAATCATCTCTGTCTGCCTGCCTGCCTTTTTTGTTGTTCTACTAAAGATGCAGTACATTTTTCTAACCTCCTTCTGTTTTGTTCTTCCAATATTTCATCTTTCAGTCTTATCCACTAGGGTGAAGATATGTGTCACTGTCAGCGGGCCATAACTTCACCATCATTAAGCTGTCAGACACCATGCATTGACCTGGTTAATAGAAGCTAAAGGTGACTCTTCAAGACAAAAACAACCATGTGGCATGTCAAATGATTTACGTATAACGGATATACTTATGATTTATGCTTTATGCTATATATATATATATATATATATAAATGACAGTTACGTATGTTCAATCAATCCCTCATTAAACATTACAATGGATTTGACCCTTGGAGGGGGTATGACGTATATGGCCTGTGACCTACTCTAAAATGAATGCAGCTAAAGATGGAAATCGTGCACGACGTGATGTCACAAGCGTAAGTGTGTCACAAGCGATTAAGTGTAATCAAGTTCTTTTTTGTTCTAGCAAGGTACTAGCAACACTTGTGTTCAGTTCCCAAGGAACATAAATAAATTAAATATGTATTTTGAATTAGTCACGACAGCACACCCGTAGTCTCTTTACTGACTGAGTACTGGTTGTACTTTTGGACAGGCAGCAATTTTGATCACAGTCTATACACATTTTCTGTTATTTTTCCGATGATTTCTGTGCAACTCTCTGTGAAGCCTGCAATTTTTTTCCCAGCGGTCTATTATTGTGGTATAACCTATTTCGGAAAATAAAACCCCTCTAAATGACAACAAAAATAAAAAATACAAAACAAACTACAAAAGACTAAAGTTGAATGCGTTGTAATTCGCTTGGGATAAAAGCGTCTGGCAAATGCATAAAATGTAAATGTAACAAGTCTCCTGATTGTGTCATTAAACCTCAGCTCTCACAGCGAACAGCAGGCAAGCAGTGATAAGCATCATGAACCCTGCAGTGACATCACTTTCAGTGTTTATGGAGTGACGCTAAACGGTATCGGGCACACACTGTATTAAACCAGTCACATTACTTCCAGCCGCCAGCCATTTAGATGCAGCAGGGCTGCTTGTCTAAGATCACAGTGTTGTGGTACATCATTCTGATGACCCAGACAGTGAAAATGTGTGAGATGCAATCTCGGGCTGGGATGCTTGAAGATAAAAAGGCCTTGCATATGCCCAATTGAGAGGTTTATGTAATCCCTATGAAACACGGCAGACAGGTACACATCCCTCATTAGAATGCTAAAGTAATCCAGAAGTGTTTTACATGAACACTGTGTGCCTAGACTGTAGGAGGAGGATGTGGAGATGAAGATGGAATTTAAAAGAAGACAGGGTGAACATTTTCTCACACACACATAAGGTTGTGGTGAAATCTGCACCTCTTTGCACCTGCTCACCTTTGTTAGGGGTGTCAATCAAAAAACCTGGTGCCATAACATCTACAGATACAGTCGACTGCATGCCCCTTAGAAATACACACACACATACACACACAAGCACTCACAGAAACTTCATAGTAACAAAGCATTTCTCTTTTTCTCTCTCGTTCAAACATACGCACGTACAATAGGGAATGTTTTCCTGAGACATTTCCAAGGACTGCTGTGCCAGGGACAAACCGCCAATAAATGGGGACAGTCTCTGGCTGGAGAAGTCCTTGGAAATGTCTCAGTTTGTTACAATGCATTCAAAGTATCACTCAGAGTGATATAATAGGTAATTGCACATACTTGTATCATTTACAGTTTACCTTTTTAATAATTCTCTTTAGCGTTAATTAATTTTTATTACAGTTGTAGTTTTAGTAATTTTAGTACGTAAACTTGTTTTTTGATTTTGATTTAATTTCAGTTAGTTGCTTATCTCATTTGCTTGGATCTATCTATCTATCTATCTATCTATCTATCTATCTATCTATCTATCTATCTATCTATCTATCTATCTATCTAGCTAGCTAGCTAGCTATCTAGCTATCTAGCTAGCTATTTCTCTGTCTGTCTGTCTGTCTGTTTTAAATTATCTTCTGTCTGAATAAAATCTATAAAATATACAGTTGAGGTCAAAAGTTTACACCCCCCTTTCAGAATCTGCAAAATTATTTTACCAAAATAAGTGGGATCATACAAAATGCATGTTACTTTTTATGTATTACTGACCTGAATAAGATATTTAGTATAAAAGACGTTTACATATAGTCCACAAGAGAAAGTAATAATTGAATTTATAAAAATTACCCTGTTCAAAAGTTTACATACGCTTGATTCTTAACACTGTGTTGTTACCTAAATGATCCACAGCTGTGTTGTTGTTTTTTGTGATAGTGCCTGCTGTTCTTCAGAAAAATCCCTCAGGTCTCACAAATTCTTTGGTTTTTCAGCATTTTTGTGTATTTGAACCCTTTCCAACAACGACTGTATGATTTTGAGAGCCATCTTTTCACACTGAGGACAACTGAGGGACTCATATACAACTATTACAGAAGATTCAGATGCTCACTGATGCTCCAGAAGGAAATATTATGCCTTATTTTCTCTTGTGGACTATATGTAAACATCTTTTGTGAAATATCTTATTCAGATCAGTACTAAATAAAAAATAACATGCATTTTGTATGATCTCTCATATTTTGTTAAAATAATTAACATTTTACAAATTCTGCAAGGTGTAAGTAAACTTTTGACCTCAACTGTATTGACTATAGTCTGTGTGTGTGTGTGTAATTTCAGGGTTGTCCTTTAGTTTTAGAAAAAGGAACATGAAAGTCAATGAACCGAAGATAACTTAAAAATTATGTATATTATACTACTTATAATGACAGAGTATGATATACCACAGCTCACCACAATACTACATTTAGCATATTCAAGCGTAGTTATGCCCATTTTTTAAAATAATTGTGAGAATTTAAATGATAGACTGATTGGGCCACTAGAAATGTGCCTCTTTTTCGCTTCAGAAATGTACAAAAACACTCCCACCAGCCATCTAAGCAGCATCTGTATTAGCATTCAAACTGTTTCCAGTTTAGAATAATGTCTGCAGCCCATGGAGGTCTCTGAGTCAGAAGTGGCCATACATCTCAATATCAGATCAAGTTGTAATTTATGATTACAGGAGGTTATACAGTGCTCTGCATGCATAAATTCATATCCAGCTCAAAAAGCCTGGTCATAAATAATCTTTCACCTCATTGGAAAAACTACCATACAGGCATATGCATGCTGTTTCTGCACAGACTCTTGAATGTTTATGTATTTGTTTTATCAAGAGATGTGAAAGGTGAATTTAACCCTAAAACTAAACCTAACTCCTAACCTGTTTGAAAACAGTCATCATTTCTATGTCAGTCAGCATATCCTTGTGTTAGTGTTAGCAGCACGTAAATGGCAGACTTCCCTTTTAGTATATTTGGGTGTCAGTTCTTGTTTGTATGCTTATATACCTTGTTGTCACTTGACATTTCATTTACTGCTGTGAGAGGCACCTCACACAGCTGTGCACGACTGTTTGAAAAAGGTCGTCTGTCAAACTAAACTCCTGTCCTGCGAGTTATCTTGAACAAGACATCAGTCTTCACACAAACTTCAGGAAACACATGCATGATTTAGTAGCCTGTTTATCCAGGGCTTTGTTTGAACATGGGTGCACAAACACTTTTCTTATACTCTGATGTCCGCTATAGAGTAACCAATTATTATGGATTCATATGTACTGTAGTGTATGTAAGTGTGTTAATAGGAGTTTAATATGAAAGTCTGGTTGATGATAAAAATTCATACGTGTACAGAGGACGTATAAATCTCTGTTTTAAAAAATTGACCCTTATGACTGGTTTTGTGGTCCAGGGTCACAACATAAACACATTTAAACATCCATCGAAAGCATAAAATGCTCTAGTGCTGGTACACAAAATATGAGCACTGTTAGAACACCATTTGTCCAATCAAATTAGTGGAGCGTAACTAATTGCTGTATAGAGATTAAATAAACACATGTATCACGGTTGTTAGACTCGCAATATCAAAGTGTATTTGCTGTGCTGAAAGTCACGTTCATTAATCTTTCATGCTATTTAAACAATAACATGAACAGTCATGCTAACTATTATCATTTATATTACAAGAACAATATAACATCTGAAGTAATACATCAGTAGGAACGCACAACTGATCCCAAACCCCATTCCAACATACCTTAAGAGCGATTTTACTGATGCGTTATATATAAAGTGCTACATAAACCCAAGATTAATGTTTAAAATGTATCATTTCAGCAAGAGTGAGCTGGGATTCTTTTTTTTTTTAAAAATGGATCGCATTATGTCGCACTAACTCAGTCCAAGTCTTTCCTATCCAATTAATCCCAGACTGCACAAAGTAGAAGAGGTGATCTGGGTTACATATTGGATCAATTTTGGAGGGGGCCTGTTGTCTCTTTAGTTCTAGCCATCATGAAATGACAAGAGATTCACCAGCTACTGTTCGTACAGAATCAAGACGACCACCTGCTACATCAAACTCTTCTCACAGCCAGAGGGAAACAGCAGCAGCTAGTCTTTTTCATTCATAAACCATTTCAAAGTTGCCAGCTGGTCTCTTTTCAGTATAGACTGGCTTTTAAAATTAGCAACAACAGGAGCAACAGCACGCTCAGCCTGCACGCTGTTTCCATCAGTGGATCTGGCCACTTTTTCATCATTGCTAGATTGAGAGTGAAAGAACAGACTGGAAAGTGCAGCTCTATTAGTCTTACTTACGATATGTAGCCTAGATTAAACAAGCTATTAGCTTATCAAACAAGCTTATCAGATTTTCCTCACACATTATCTTCGTCTCACTCTCATTTTCAGTATCTCTCAGCTTATCACGATCAGCTGAGACTGTTGGCATTACTACAGAAAATTACACACTTACTGATGACAACACAACAATGGATAAAGTATGTCACATTCAGCGTGGCCTATTCAATCACCCATGTTAGCATTAATTAACAGTGCATCAGTTTAATAAAGCAACTTTGGTGCAAGGCCTCCGTGTGCACTTTTTAAATTAACTGTAAGAGATTCCTCACCACACACTAACACACTGGCAGGGTTTAAAAAAACACTCGCCAAACGTCAAATGGGTGTAGGAATTGGTTTGGCTGGTAAATCATGTTACTTGCCAGTGGCTGGTAGCTTAGAAAGAACCTAGGATTATTCTGTTTGCGATTACTCTGTCATCATGTACTCACCCTCATGTTGTTTCAAACTCCACCAAACACCATAAAAGTGTCACAAACTACGCTGCTGTTAGTTATTGCTGTCATTGTAGATTATTGCTACTGCAAATCAAGTACATGAACTTGCTATTGCCAATACATATACTGATACAGTGCTGTGAGTATTTAAGGCATACAAATAGCACATATAATAACCTGTAGCAGATCTATACAGGTGGAGCTGGGGAGGTGGAGGGTTTCAGAGGAATGTGAACGCTAACCAGCCATTTAAATGTAAAGCTGCAAGCTTAGTGGCTGTGTTTGCAACATTAACCAATTAGCTTGTGCCAAGTAGTTTAAAACTGTAATTATTTCAACTCACTGAATCTGGATCTGCAATGGTAGTTCACAGAAAACTATGCCTTTAGCTATTGTTGTCTAAAAATGTTCAGCTTTTGACAAAAAGTTTGGACCCTTCCCACTGGTATTTACAAAATACCAGTTATAAAAGCCTGAATACCTGGACATAGGGCTAATTTGCATACAAATACATATTTAGACATACTGTTAACTATTAGCAGCAACTATCCCCTGGTTTTTGCCACTTAATGACTTTTGGTTGTGTATCTCTGTGGTAGCTCTCTTGATTTAATAAGTGCTCTATAAAACACAAGAGGAGAGGCTTTATAAGCCTCTTCATGAAATATCGAGGGGTGAAGTATGATAATACGCCCATCTGTAATGGATGTGAGGGCTGATGTGATGATTCAGGGGTAAATCAATCCTCATCAGTGGGTGGCGTGGAGCTTCCTCGTAGCATGAGCGCTAGCTTATTAGTGCCTGACAAAAGCAAATGAATATGAATGCTGTTAGTGGCAGCGCTTCACCTTGCTCTGTGCTCACATATACCACCAGCTCTAACCTTCAGTGTCAGCTCAATACATACAGAGAAAAGGAAGGATGGGGAAAAAAACTGAGGATGGAAATAGTCAAGGTCAATTCTATGCAAGTGATAAGATGATATAAAAAGATTTCATGCTAGCCTAACATTCATGTTATATCATCACTGAGATGAACAGCAGATTTATTTTTGTATTTTCAGCAATTTGATTATAGAATACAACTAGTGCTGTCAAAATTAGCACATACATTTTTTTCAGTTTAACAGCGTTAAAAATATTGAAGACAGTTAACGCAGGGGTGAGGATAGGTTTGGCCACCCCACTCACTACTGCTGCTTCTGTCTCTTTTTTTCTTGACAGGAAGTGGGTTTTAATCACAGAATGTCTTTCAGACCACATCAAATGAGAGGCTTTTCAGATTTGCACTCCAACTTCACTTCAGTGCCAGGCGCTAGTCCGTAGAGCGCTGGAACGATACAGGTGATGTGCTTCAGTAGAACAACAATGAACTGTGGTTCGATGAGATTAAAGTCATAATATTTTGAAAATAAATATGAAATGTTTAGAGAATAATCATAGCTATACTCGCAGGCACAGTATGCTTGGAAATAATATTTCACGTCTTCGATTGCATTAATTAGGCCTATTTGTAGTGTGCCAGCCACCTACTAATAGCAATAAGCTTTGTGCTTTTGGTACTTCTCATATAAAACAAAGTCTCAGCTTTCAAAATCTGTCAGTTTTATAGCAAAATACAAACAATGTGTGTTGCAGTAATGTGCTTTTCAATGTGGCATGACAGGTCGCTGTATTCATATTGAATCAGTTCATTAAATTATACTGTTTTCCTTGTGCAAATTCCACCACCTACCACACGCAAAAAACTGAATGTGGCGTCCAACCTTTCAATCCTCACATGTATTTCATTAAAAACAACAATAAAGCATTCTAAAGGTTCTAAGGGCGCCAACTCGTTAGCATAAGTTACATTGTTGTCTTTTCTGAGGTAGGCTATGTAACGTTAAGTGACTATACACAAGCTGTTTTATTTACGGAATAATACAGTAAATGATTGGCCATAATATTTAACGTCTTCTATTCATTATTTTCAGTGTGACAGCCACCCAGTTATCACAATAATTTTATGCTTTGTTGCTTTTAATATAACACAGCTCAGTCCTTTTAAATTCTGTCAATTTTATCACGAAATACAAATTATAAATGTGTTTATCCTCTTTATTTCAAGTTTATGGCACAAAATAAACGTGAAGGAACATCAGAGGGCATGGGGGGAAAACAGTAAAGCCTAAGTTATCGGAAAGATGACTGATTCACATGGCGCGAATACAGCGATCTGTCACGCAACATTAAAGAGTGTGAAAAACCCATTGTAATAGACATATTGTTTGTATTTCACTATAAAACTGACAGAATTTGAAAGCTGAGATTTCTCCCGGGCCATTTGCATGCGCAATAGGATAGAATATACTTTCAAAATATTGTAACTTTAATCCCATAATTGCTACAAATTAATTCTCATAATTTTGACTTTATTCTCAACACATTTAGATTTTATTCTCATAACTTTGACTTTATTTTCGAAACATTTTGACTTTGTTCTCCTAATTTTGACTTTATTCTCATAACTTCAACTTTATTCTCGAAATATTACGATTTTACATTAGATTTTTTTTTAAACATGGCACAAAAACAGTCGTAGATGTCTGTTAAGCAAAGAACTAAAGCAAAAAGAAGAAATCAATAACTTTTGTAGCTTTAAGGATTTATCTATTTAGTATTGAGTGTTTGATAACTTCAATTCAATTTCTGTATATTTCCTATTTGCTGAAAGGCACAGGTAAATAATGGGTTTATGTGAAGATTTTGAAGAAGTTTTACAGTTTTTAACAGTTATTAACTTTTTTAAGTCTAATAAATGTTAAAATTATAGCTCTCAATTATACTTATTTTCAATGTTAATGTTAAATGATTATAGTCAATGGTTAAATATTAGGGGAAAAAACAACTATTTCCTAGAGATATAAGTAATTTTGGTCATCAGTGCCACTCACCTTCAGTCATAAAAAATATTTAACAAATATATATATATATATACACACAAACTAGTCTTTATGTTGTTTCAACGTTATTTGAAAAAAAAATATGAATATATAATACTAAAATAACACTGATTAAAACACTAATCAGACCTGTGTTTCTTTTTTTTTTCTGTGATACAAAAGAAGATATTTTGAAAAATGTGAAAGTGCAAGACCTTATTGACGTTTACTGCTTGGACAAAACCAGTTTAAACATTCTTCAAAATATTCTTCTGTTTCACAACAGAACAAAGAATTGGTGACATAATTATAAAATCTCCCTTTAAATGTCCCATCCTCCTTTGTTTTATGCTGGCTGTCATCCAAAGTAATAATAATGGAATTCATACTTGTGATTAACCACTTATCAAAACAAACCTAGGCTAAAAAAAATGGCTAGGGGAAACGGGTAAAGTAAAGTAAAGTAAGTTTCTATAATACTATTTTATGTATCTGTGTATGATGATCAGCTGCATAAGGAAAAAGTACTGGTTGTCTCACATTCTAATATTTGTATTTCAAAAAAAAAAAAAGAAAGAAAGAAAATAACATCCACCTCAGCTGTAAACACATTAATCAAAAGAGAAATATTCAGATGTTATCGTACTTTTTCTCTACCTTATCCCATTGTCCTTCGAGGAAACAGACTACTGATAAAAAGGTATGACTGCAGATTTGCTAAATAAAGCGGCCATTTTTGGATTCAGGTCATGAGTCATATGGCATAAATCAAAGAGCTGAGTGCAGAGAGAGTCTAAACTCACAAGTTAATTACGGCACTCAGAGCTGGTGTGTATGTGGACTCTGGGTAATGCATGTGGCCTGAATGGTGTCTGCTGAGGTAATTACCAATGTGCTTTTAATGAAGTCTCATGGGAATCACCAAACATCACCTCTGTAAAGTGCAGATAATCAGCTTTTAGAGTCGACTGCACACTGCCCACTCCTCCATACAGTATAGGCCAGGAGAAACCGGGCTCTGGAGGTGATAATATGCTAATGCAGGTGTGCTTATGACATTGAACGTTTCTGTGATCCAGGCAGGAAAAGCCAGAAGATTATCTCTTGGAGAAACATGCATGTACTGTCCAATAGGCTGCACACAACAGCAGCTTAAGCAGAACAATAGTAATACACAACACAGCAAA
>JAHKKF010517052.1:0-25684 GCA_019740295.1 Labeo calbasu | reverse complement strand
TTAATAAACATGAAAACTAATTTAATGCATTACATTCAAAATACAAATATATCAACAACAAAAAATAATAATAATAATAATAATATATATATATATATATATATATATATATGTATAAATATATAAAATGCAAAAATCAATTTCACATTCCTTTAGAAAAAGGTAAATATTACAACCTAAAACAAAGGCATTTAGATGTTTTATTCAGCTTCGAGGGACATGAATGCATTTAACTTGCAGTTACAAATGCATAAATAATATTTTGTTATTTTAAACTAATACTGAATACTGATATTTAGATGTATTTTTAAAATGAAGATACTTTAAATGTGAAATCAAAACCGCCAGTAGGTGGCAGTAAGTCACTGTTAAGTAAGTGAGTCATTGCGATTGAACTGAATCATTTAAACGGTTGATTCATTCAAGAACGAAACCCTCATGTTGCTTAAAGACGAAAAACAGTGCTGTGGCTGTTTGGAATGGTTATTTGTTGGCGAAATAGAGCAAAAACAGGCAACATGCTGTCTAAAACGTAAGTCTCTTAATATTAACTTCTTGTTTATTGAAGAATTGTTGCATAAAATCAGTATCACATTTGTAATCATACTGAGGCACTCTTCGTTTGATATTCACTAACTTTCTGTGTCACAGAGAGAGAATGAGACATAAATCAACATAAATGGCACTTTGTCTTTAACAAAACATAGCTAACTTAGGGACGTCATAACTAACCACCATTAATTTACGGTCTTAAATATGTCCAGCGTTGCCTCGATGATTTTTTTTTTTTTTTTTTTTTTTGTATTCGAGTTACTGGAGGAATCTTTCAGCCCTATTCGGATGTGTGCGTCCAGAAAACCCTATATCAGAATTTTAAATTAATGTGGTTTAAAACGCATGATTTCAGCACAATACACATGATAATCAAAACCAAACAGAAGTTTTTAGCAGAGTATCTGAGGTATGAGCTGTAAAGGCACAGGCTTATTCTGGAAAAGGGGGCAGGGAGCAGCAGCTCATTTGCATTTAAAGAGACATGCACGAAAACAGCCTGTTTCTGCTTTCACTCAAAATAGGCATTTTCAAAATTATTTAATAAATGATCTGTGGGGTATTTTGAGCTGAAACTTTACAGAGACAATTTAGGGACACCTGAGACTTATTTGAAAAACAGTTCAACATGAGCTAAAAGTTATAGCGCAGTGAATGAAATATTAGTTTCAGCTTTGATTTTAATAAAACGATCATTGCGGCCTGCCGTTTCTTTCATTTAAAACGGTGCATTTTCGCCTGTAATCAAACTAAATAGGTAATAAAGATATATACGAGCAGTATTAATTAAGATATTAGCCTAATATTTCACCTACCTGACTGGAAATGTTAAGAACAAACATGAACGTTGTCAAGGTTCTTGCTTTGGAAATCCTGGTTCAGTTTGGCCAACCACAGACGCCTTTTGTTCCTCAGACAGTTTTTTGCACTCTTCATTGATCTGTTATAACTTTTGACAGTCTATATTACTCCAAATGTTTTTCCCTGTCAGACTGATTAGTACAGCCCAAAACATGACAATAGTTGACCATTTTCAGCCAGCAAAATTTCATTCGGTTCAGTGGCATTGTGTACGTTCAGTGCTGCCAATATGGCCGACTGATGACGCTTTGTGAAAATCACCTGTACTTGGGGTTTCAGGTATTTACAGTATTTACATAAAGATAGTTAGTTTTGTCTTAAATGAACATAAACAACTGGGAAATAAGTCAGATGTGTGTCGTCATATTAACAATTGATTCCTCTATGATGAAAATGACTCTATATGACCGACCAATCAGAATCAGTATTCCAGTGAATTGTGTGATAATATGACGATATACAAGAAATTTCAGTGCAGACAAAACATATTAAAACGAATGAAAAACAAGTACTATTAAAATGTGCAGTAATGAAGTGTGCAGTGTAGCGTGATAGCTGGGTTATTTGCTTCATGTTAGGAGTGTCTATCAGCTCATAAACTCCAGCACTGCTTTGGGCATGTTATCTCACTGGAGTGTGTATCGGCTGTTCTGACTCAGTGATCAAGATGTCCGCTGTTCATTGGATTGCTCCTCTTTTCACATTTCCACTTTTAACACTTACTGGAGAGGCAGACAAGGAGCGGGGCTCGCCGGGAGCTAGAAGGACGTTTCTGGCATTGGCCCAGCGAGCTTCGGAAGATGTCTAACGTTCCTGACTGCTCTGTGACCTGAAAAAAAAGGAGTGTTAAGGGGGATTGTGTGTCAGTGTGTTATTTCCTACACACACACATAAATCAAGCAGTCACATTTTAACTGGCATCACTTACAAGAGGAAAAGAGATGGTGTGTGTTTCGCGCTTAGCCGTTTGATCGCTCTGTCCACTGTTTTCCTCTGGGAATCTCCTTATGTCGTCTTTTGTGTGGGCAAAGTGTATCACACAGAACAAAAATGATGACAGTGTTTATATTAAGCATTGATGTTATGTGTGTCTGTGTCAGCTACTTTGACTCTAACCATACAGCAAACCAGGCCACATGTTAGAAGTAAGCATGTTTTGTTTCCTGTTGGAATCTGAGTGACATTTTTCTTCATCTTTATCTCTCTTTTGTCTCACACAGTCCGGATGACATTGGCACGTGTTGGTACATTCTGCTTTCTGGATCGGTCTTCATCAAAGAGTCCATGTTCCTGCCACGCTCCAGGTATGTCCCTTACCTGAATGCCATCAAATATCAAATATTCATTCTTTAACTATTTCAATTAACCTGACATGTACAGTTGAGGTCAAAATTTACATACACCTTGCAGAATCTGCAAAACGTTGATTATTGTATCAAAATAAGAGGAATCATACAAAATGTATGTTATTTTTTATTTAATACTGACCTGAATAAGATATTTCATGTAAAAGACATTTACACATAGTCCACAAGAGAAAATAATAGTTAAATTTATAAAAATGACCCCGTTTAAAAGTGTACACACACTTGATTCTTGATACTGTGTTGTTACCTGAATGATCCACAGCTGTTTTTTTTTTTGTTTTTTTTGTGATAGTTCCATCTTTTCACACTGATTACTGATGCTCCAGAAGGATATTTAGACAAAATGTACTCATCTTCATTCAGTTCAAAAGTTTTCACCCCCGGCTCTTAATGTTTCCTTCTGGAGCATCAGTGAGGGTTTGAACCTTCTGTAATAGTTGCATATGAGTCCCTCAGTTGTCCTCAGTGTAAAAAGATGCATCTCAAAATCATACAGTCAATGTTGGAAGGGTTCAAATACACAAAAAAACTCAAAAAACAGAATTTGTGGTACCTGAAGGATTTTTTCTGAAGAACAGCGAGAAGTTTAACTTTTCCGGACAAACAAAGGACTCATGAACAACTATCACTAAACAAAAAACAACAACAACAAAAAACAGCTGTGGATCATTCAGGTAACAGCACAGTATTAAGAATCAAAACTTTTGAACAGGGTTATTTTTATTATTTAAACTATTATTTTCTCTTGTGGACTATATGTAAACATCTTTTATGTGAAATATCTTGTTCAGGTCAGTACTAAATAAAAGATAACATGCATTTTGTACGATCCCTCTTATTTTGGTAAAATAATTAACATTTTGCAGATTTTGCAAGGTGTGTGTAAACTTTTGACCTCAACTGTATTTGGACATTTGGATGTTTTTTTTTTTTGTCCTTTATGAGTGCAACATTTTTTTTTTATTATTATTAAAAAAGCTGTTTCATAATAAATTATCTGAATAAAATCTGAATAATTAGATTAAAAATGACTGTACAATTTATATAAGAATTTACAAATAATAACATTAATTTGCACAAAATATATAGGAAGTTATAAAAAAAAGGCATTTTTTTGTTTATTTTGTCTTTAGTTCAGCCAGAGTAACATTTCCCATAATTTTTCATATGATTTTGTTTCCTCTAGAACAGAAAATTAGAAATTTTGAATGTCTTGATCATTTCTCTTCAGATGCATTGGATGGGTACTGTATTCAAGTTTCAAAACGCACCATAAGCATATCATGACAATGTTTTTTGTGCTGCTTCAGAAGATTTGAATATATGGCACAAACTGCATAGACGACTTATTTTAATGTTATGTTTATGGTGCCTTTAAATCAAAACTTCTTCTGTTTATATAGTGCTATACCATACACATTGTTTCAAACAGCTTTATACAGTAATGAACTGGAAAAACAGAATCAATGATGCAAACTTCATCAAATATGAGACAAATCTAAAGATCTAAAAAGACAATTCTGTTGTTATTCAGCTCAAAGCAATTGAATGTTAATTCAATTCAGTGTCAGTGTTGAGAAAATCTATAAATGATGAAACCAGTCAGCTCATAGTAACTCATGCCAGTTTAGAGCAAAATAAGCGTGAGTAAGTGATGACAGAATTTTCATATTGTGGATGATCCTTTCATTTCTGACCCTGACGTGAAATCAGTTACTTAATGCAAACATCATAACTTGAAAGTATCATTATTTGACTATAAGGACTTATTATGCAAATAACGACTCATTATCAAAGATCAATATTTTGCTTGCCGCACTACAGTCTAGCAAGGACATGCAGGAAGAAATATTTTGACTGGGTGGAATTTAAAAGCATAGCACGGCGTACAAACACTCTTGACAGAGATGCACTCGAATTGGCTTGCAGTGGGAATATGTCATTTTATCACCATGGCAATGAAAAAAGCAGGTCTCTCCCTCCCTCGCTTTCTCGTTTGGCTTCATGGAGAGAGCTGTGATGTGTTGTTCCTGTAATAGACTGTGACTCAGGCGTCCAGTGAATGAAAACCAACAGGACAGCGGTGCACTTCATAAACAATGTCTTGATAGCGCTCACAAATGGCCATTTCTTTTCCCCCCAAGAGGCATCACAGCTACCCTTTGTACTGATTCTTGTCTGAGACACACCAGATCTGCAGTAACATCTTATCAGCTTCCTTTAGCACATGACGTGTGTTATTTTCTTCCAGTTCCTTTCCAAGCAAAAACACTTGTTTTAATTCAGATTCCGTGTAACGCTTCTGTTTAATTGTACCTCATTACAAATGCAGCATGCAAGTGTTTAATTGCAGAACGATTACCATCATTAAAAACGTAATAGTTGCAGAGTGCTGGTAGAAGTCAGAGTTGAGTTTGAGGTGGCATTTGAAAATGGCAGTACCAGTACCACCTGGTACTCATGCCAGTACTTATGCAACAAGTCCAAGCCCTTTAAAATTGTTTTGCAGGCTTAACTACCAACAAAAACTTCTATTGTTATAAACTTTGTTAATTCTGATCCTTCAGTAAATCCACTGTTTTCTAAACTATTCCTGACCGCAAGACTTGGGAAAACATTGATAATCACAGATCCTAGTGATATGACTTTTACCTGTGCTTTACCATGGTACAAAAATGACATTAGGATGTAATACTATCCATGCTAACAGAGAATGTTTTCAGAACTTTGGCTGAAGATTCTCTGAAAGTTAGAAACATTCTTCCAGTAACGTTAATAGATTGTTTGTTTAAAGGTGTAGTTCACCCAAAAATGAAAATTCATTCTTTCATTAATCACTCACTCTCATGTCGTCCCAAACCCATAAGACCTTCGTTTATCTTAGGAACACAAATTAAGATATTTTTTATGAAATCCAAGAGCTTTCTTACTGTGCATAGACAGCAATGTAGACAGCAACACAACTGACACATTCAAGGCCCAGAAAGGTAGTAAGGACATTGTTAAAATAGTCCATGTGACATCAGTGGTTCAACTGTAATGTTATGAAGGTACGAGAACACTTTTTGTGTTCCCCCACAAAAAAACAAGACTTTGTTCAACAATTTCTTCTCTTCCATGTTAATGCATATGAGTTCATTCCTCAGCTTGCAAACAAGGCACAGCGCATCCGGGTCCTACGTCAGAATGTCAGCTCCTGCGTCAGCAGCACCACACGCATGCATCTTGGTACTCTCGTGAACACGCTTTGACTGACATGGAAGAGAAGAAACTTTTGAATAAAGGCGTGATTTTTGTTTTCTTTGCGCACAGAAAGTATTCTCGTAGCTTCAAAAAATTACGGTTGAACCACTGATGTCGCATACACAATTTTAACAATGTTCTTAATACATTTCTGGGCCTTAAACGGGGAAAGCTCTCGGATATCGTCAAAAAACATCTTTATTTGTGTTGCGAAGATGAATGAAGGCTTCACGGGTTTAGAACAACATGGGGTGAGTAATTAATTAATTTTTATTTTTGGGTGAACTAGCCCTTCAAGGTTGTTTTGTCTTTTATGTTCTCAAAATATTAGCACAAAACATTTATAAATTGTTTATGGGAGATTTCTTTCCCCCTGAAATTTTAGTTGGAGATTTGTTAACGTTTTTTAATAGTTAAATGTTTTTTTTTTTTTTTTAAACTTGTTTCAGAATGTTCAGAGGACATTCAAAGGTAACGCTATATGTATATCAGATACTTTTACAGTGAGTTGAATTTAGTAAAATGCTCAGGTTTTCCATAGTTTTTATTTTTATTTTATTCATCTGCAGATAATTATTTTTTTTTACTAAAATGCAAACTTTTAGGCAACGTTCACATAGCAGCAGAATACAGTTGTCAGTCCTGTATTTGAGTCCTTAAAGGGGTCATCGGATGCCCATTTTCCTGATATGATTCTTTAGGGTTTTAATGAGAAGTCTATAACATACTTTGGGTAAAATTTCTCATTGGTAGTATAAAAAAACACCCTTTTTACCTTGTAAAATTCAGCTCTGTTCAGAGCGAGCCATTCTTTCGCATGTTCCTTTAAATGATAATGAGCTCTGCTCACCTGCCCCTCTCTTCTGTGGGGTGACGAGCCGGTCTGTTTACATTAGCCGCGTTTAGCCGCTAACCTTTCTAATAAGCACATTGTTAAGAAAGGCGACTGAGCAAAGATGCGTAAAAACCCTTATACTTACTTCTGCTGTAGGCGAAGCTGCATGATGAATGATACGCGCGAACACAGACGCATTTATGTAGTTTGCTAGGCAATCCATCAAACCTTCATTTAGTTTGGTTACAGAATTCAGTTGTCACACCCGTAAATAACTGTACTGTGTGTGAACGTAACCGTATTAAAAGGGTCCAGTTATGCTCTTTAACAGAGTCTTGATTTTGTTTTGGGGGTGTACTAGAACATGCTTTCATGCTTGGTGGTTCAAAAAACGCATGATTTTTTAACATAATTTACATTATTACAATACATTTCTCCCAGCCTGGCACAAATGACTCGATTAGTTCTGGGTTCCGCCTTCCGGAAAACGAAATTTGTTGTGATTGGTTAGCTGTCCCACTGCGTTGCGATTGGCGAACAGCTTAGGCGGTGTTTCAGTACTGCCACGCCCCTTGTCAAAGAAGCAAGTTCCGTGTACAACTGTTAGATTAAAGTGATTCTTACGTTTTAAATATGGATATTTTTCTTACAAAAACGCATCAATTCGATACAGGAGGCCTTTATTAACCCCCTGGAGCCGTGTGAGGCAAATTTTAATATAACTCCGATTGCATTCGTCTGAAAGATGGAAGTCATACCCACCTAGGATGCAAGGAGGGTGAGTAAATAATACACTACAGTAGTGTTGGGTCCTATCATCAGCCTGCGAGATCGCCAATACATGATATTATCGTGCTAATGTATTTAATTATTTACATACGAAACCAGCATATAGCAGCCTAAAATTATCAAAGAACATCATCATTAATTAGCCTAGCCTATTCTAGTGCAAGTTTTTGCATTTTAAAAAACAATCACGTTATAAGTGAAGCTTACCACACACTGCACGTCTGCGGCGCATTATAGCTCCGACCTGGCAACCGGAGTAGATTGCGGCTTCGGCATGTGTTTCGACCCCCTGCTCTGAATCAATGCATTGCATGCGGAAAACAAATGTTGTAGTCCAAAGGAGCCGTTCATTGTAGTTCTTGAAAAGGGATTTTTTATAAACGAAATATCTCCTTTTGGTGTGGACTTTGAGATTTGTAGCTTTGTAGATCTTTTTCATGCCCAAAGATACACACCACACACTGACTAAAGTTCAAAAAGTGAAAAAGCATAATAGGACCCCCTTTAAGGACTTAAATACAGGACTGACAATCACATTCTGTTGCTGCGTGAATGTGACCTACTTCTTTCACTGTCAGTAAGTTGTTTTTTTATTTATTTACAGTAAGTTGTTTTTTTTCCTTTTCTACTTAACCACATGCAAACAAACTACTGGGTGGTTTTCCCGTGTAAGTGCTTTAAAAAACGTACCATTCCTCCCTGAAGTGATATGATGTATTTACTTCATGAGAATATAATCTGTAACATCTGATACGTGACTCAGTCCCAGACGATACAAGTCACTCCCTACATGTATCAACATGCCTCATTTGTTGTTTAGCCATAATTCCTCAACTTTGCATTTCGATCAACAGCTACTGTAACTACAAAACTTTTTTTATTTGTAGTTAGTGGCTTGTTTGTGAACTGTTTGTAATTATTTATGAATTATGATTGTTTTACTTTTTTTGGATTGTGAGTAGTATTCTTTTCTATAACTATTCCCCAAGTTGCCCCATAGAGTTTTTCTGGGTGTATCTCGCTCTGATCGCTACAGGTCTTGAGTTTAGGTTGGGAGGTCATGTTGTTTGTGGGTAGAGGTCAACCCCTCCCTTTTGGTTCACAGGAAGTAAGAGGCAGGCAGGAATGTTGGCTTCAGTCGATCACCACTAACTCTCAAGAACGCACATTCCCCAACACATACTCTCGTAAGATGAAGGCGGGAGACAGAGCTGTCAGAACAGAGTGCAGCGTACGCAAAGTTGGATTATCATGTGGCATTCAGGAAATTGTGTTTGTGTTCAGTTTGGTAGTGTGGGTTTGAATGCTAAGGAAGGACATTAAAAACACATTTGAGGTAGAAGTATGGAACTGAATGCATGATTTTTAAGAAGCGGGAATTGTTTATGGATTTCAATGGACATAGTTTGTGACAACTCTCTCATCTTCAGGTACAGTGTTATTATTATTATTATTTTGCATATTGTGTACTGTATTGTATATTAAGTGCACAATTCTTTTAAATCGTTTAAAGGACATTTATTTTATTTATTTTTATTTTATATATATTTAATATTAAACATTTGTTTATATTTTATGTTATTGTGTTTTTTTTATTAATTTTATTATAATTAATTTTATTTTTACTAATGCTAAAATGCTGATTAAAGTAATCATACTTCAATTGTCAAGCTTTGTTAATCATGCGTCCAACATCGTGATCCCTGCATTATATCTAGTAACAGTTCAGGGTTGCTTTGGTGCTCTTGAAAATGTGGTTTACTCTGCTTTATGTTGCCTTGTGTCTGCAAGTGCAGATCTGAGAGGCAGCGGAGCTGTTTAGCACTCACTGAAGCATTACAGTAGAATCCTGTTATTGCATTATCCGTTCTACTGTACTTCAGCATGTCCTTAAGCCTTCCAATGTAGCCCCTTCTCCCTTCTGACTTTCCCACCGACGATACTTGCATAATAGCTCTTTAATCTTTGCTCGGCTTAATATGGAGAGATGAAAAAATGGTCTTATTTACGTTGGAGACCCCTATGTTCTTTGCTGTGTGTGAGTGCCTGCAACGTTCGTCACAGAATCACATTCCAGACACCCGGAATGTTGTGTAATATGGAATGTTGGGGCCGACTGGGTGGGCATCACGTCTCACCGGGAGTTCAATTCCCAAGGAATGCGCACAGTGGCTGACGATAATATACTTTATATGAATGTCTGATGTTAATATAATTAGTTTTACTTTTTCCTGGCTTCTAAAGAGAATAATGATTTCTTTTTAGGCTTAGAGTTTTTTTTTCCATTCTCTTTTCATTTGGTTGTGCTCAAGATGGCTAGTTTTTTTTTTCTTAGCACATCTAAAAAAAACTATAATCTATATGTGTGGTGAAAATGTATTTCATTTTTCTGTTCCTATCGCATTTTGTGGTTTACATTAGACGTGGAATCCTTGATTTCCAGTGTGGCTTTAGACTATACCCACTATATCATCAACTATATCATGAACGATGAATGAAAACATTAACTCTTGAGGTTTTGTATTTGGGTAGAAGCCTAAAAGGGAAGTCAAAGAGCATTACAACACAAAGGGCTCATTGTGTGTGGTCTTAGAATGAGGAACAATGCATGTAAAGGGAATCGCACCTGTTAGTCCAACTATATTAGCTAGTTACTATATCTGCCAGCTGCACTTCTGCAGTAACCCATACAGTGTGCAGGCAGCTATACAACAGTAAGTGAAGTTTTACTAATGTAAACCTTTGAAGTAGCATGCAAATCGTCATTGTAAGGTAATATGTTTTATGCAGTAGAGTATTTCCATAGTCAAATTAGCTTGCTTTGTCAGTCGCAGTTTTCTGAAGTCTGTCTAGCTGTTTTTCTGACCTCTCACCTAAGTGTGTGTGTGTGTGTGTGTGTCAACTTTGGACCACAGTGTCACCTGGCAGCTCATTCAGCTGCAAAAATTGTCTTACAAGCAGCATTAATGGTAAATCAACAGACCAGATGAAAGGTGAAGTGTGCAAACAGCATCAAACATAATTGAGAAAAAAGAGAAAGACATAAACTGTGAATAAACTTACTGTGTTTATATGCCAGACTCAGTTAGGCTACTTAAACAAACAAATTAGATTTCTGTTTGATGTACACGTCACCTTTAACCAACTTTATTTTATTTTATTATTTTATTTTATTTTATTTTTATTTTTAGGGCTGGGTAAAAAAAAAATATTGATTTCTCAATTTTAATCGATTTTACAAAACAATATTAATTCTTCAAAATCCCAAGTATCGATTAATCTAGCCTGTTTTCAGTTAGAGGAGAAGTTCACTTCCAGAACCAAAATTTACAGATAATTTACTCACTCCCTTGTCATCCAAGATGTTCATGCCTGTCTTTCTTCAGTCGATAAGAAATTGTTTCTTGAGGAAGAAATTACAGGAATTATCTCCATATAGTGGACTTTAATGGAAGTTTGAACTTCCAAAATGCAGTTTAAATGCAGCTTCAAATGTAAAATTCAAATCCCAGCCGAGGAAGAAGGGTCTTGTCTAGCGAAACGATCTGTCATTTTAGAAGCAAATTGACAATTTATATACTTTTTAACCTCAAACGCTCGTCTTGTCTAGGTCTGCGTGAACTCTGTTTTTTTCCGGGTCAGTACGGTCAATACAGTAGAGTATGTCAAAAAATTCCCATCTCGCTTTCTTCCCCAACTTTAAAATCGTCCTACATCGCTGCAGAAGTACCGACCCAGTGTTTACAAAGTGAACATGCAAGAAATGTAAAATGAGCATTTGAGGTAAAAAAGTATAGAAATTGTCAATTTGTTTTGAAAATGACCAATCGTTTCGGCTTTTTCCTCGGCTGGGATCGTATAGAGCCATTTGAAGCTGTATTTAAACTGCACTTTGGAAGTTCAAATTTGGGGACACCTTTGAAGTCCACTCTGGAATGTTTTCCTTAAGAAACATAATTTCTTTACAACTGAAGAAAGAAAGACATGAACATCTTGAATGACAAGGGGGTGAGTAAATTATCTGTAATTTTTTGTTTTGGAAGTGAACTTCTCCTTTAATGTACGGAACTTTGTAGTGCAAATCCCATCTAATCAATCGCAATAAGCTTTGTGCTTTATTACTTTTGATATGAAACAAAGTCTCAGATTTCAAATTCTGTCATTTTATTATAATATTCAAACAATAAATGCCGTTTTGACGCTGTGTAATGTGGAGTGACAGATCGCTGTGGCGCCTCAGTTTAAGAGAAGTAGAGCATGAACTGTTCATCTTTAATATCAGTTTACTACGAACTAAACATGAATAAACCCTAACGAGTACAACTCGTACAATGTCTCATGTAATCGCTCAATCAGTGTTTCGCCACGCAAAGACGTCAATATAACAGCTTCTAAACAATGTTAAAACGTTGGAAAAAAAACATATTTGATGACCATAAACTTGTTAATGAGCTAGGAAAATATACTCTAGAGAGAAGCATTTTGCTAAATATATGTGTCTATTTAAAAATGTTAATCCATGTCCGCCTAAAGTGAGTATTTGCCCTCATCTTACGTAGAACTCCACCTCACATTTCCATTTCCATTTTCAATAGAGTTTTTTGTGTTGCTACTCACACACTCCATCACTTTGCACTGTACCTCTTTCATTAGGCTGTGATGTCATTTGGTGGACTTTTCCAGTCGGGTCGTAGTTTCTTTCCCAGTGGAGCCTCACTACCTAGGCCAGGAACACTGCCACGAGTGTGTGGATATGTGCTTCACCGGCTCGGACTCTGAGCACGCTTTCATTCCCACAGAATCTCAGGATTCCATAATCGGTTGGGTGGTTCCTAACCTTTCTCTCTCTCCTGTTCGTCTCCTCTAGTTTTGGGAAGAGGTCTGCAGGGAGTTTACGTCGCGGATGCGAGTGCATCGTTCTGGAGCCATCCGAGATGATTGTGGTGAGTAATCATGGGCCAGATAATCATCTTAACTTCATACTCTTACTAATCACACTGTATAATTGCTGTTTTGTGCTGTAGTTTCATTCCTCTTCCCCAGTCGTTCCCACAGTGGGCTACGCTTTACCCCCAGGGGTACACACAAGGTCAGATTTGGCATTACACGGGCAGCTTTCAGCTCTTCCCCAAACCGAATGCACTGACTAAAAACCCTTTCCCAAAGAAAATGTGATGGTTTGATAGCAACTATGGTAGACTGGTTGTCCAACCACTGACTGTTACTTTGTACGAAAGTTGATTTGTTTATCTAGATGGTCTTATTTTGTGAAGTTTGATGCTTGTAGTTAGAAACACTCTAAAAAAGTTGTGCATTTGAAAACAGACGTTATATATTGTAAATGCCTCCTTAGAAACCTAATCATAGAATAGGTGCACACAAAATCAGCCTGGCTATAGGCTTTGTGAGTATTTTAACATACTACGTACTTAAATTCAGTGTTTTTTTTTGCTGTTATGAGCTATACATATTCTTTATAGAAATTTTAATTCCACAAATGTTGGCCATGTATATTTGACTCCACAAATACAAGCTCTGTAGTCTTTTTAGTAACAGCTATACTATATTTGTTTATATAGACGTTTATATTTATATAAGGAGAGCAATTTAGTTGTGTGCTGTCTAGTTTGGTTTAGCATCAGGTGAGCCAGACTAAAGTTACATTTGGAAACCACTGATCTAATGATAAATGTCTTATAAATGTTTCAGTACTCCTCCACATCTGTCTTTTTCTCGGTTTGAATTTGGCATCCTGTTTACATTTTACCACAAGCAAATTTCATTGTGGATTTGTTCCTCTTAAATTACTCAGCCCACTGCGGTTAATGTTCAACATGGCCTAAATTTAATGCTCTCGCCTTGCCAAAAAAACTAAAATGCTCATATTTAGGAATCCAAGCACTTCATCATAATATATTCCATATTCAGTTGATGTCATGATGTATGTTCACAAGTCCCTATCTACATTTGCAGCCTCGGATTTGGTTAAGCTCTGAGGGTGGCATGGAAATGTGCCGACATG
Source organism: Labeo calbasu (assembly GCA_019740295.1). NCBI lineage: Eukaryota > Metazoa > Chordata > Actinopteri > Cypriniformes > Cyprinidae > Labeo > Labeo calbasu. The sequence goes on along the minus strand of JAHKKF010517052.1, from coordinate 12,015 downwards.
TGAATCAGTGGGCTCCTGTATATGTTTGTGCATGTTGAGTACACTACTGTTCAAGCGTTGGTGGTCAGTAAGGTAATATTTAAAAAAAAAAAGTAAAAATACTTTCAATACACATACGTGGGATGCTGCTGACACAGGAGCCGGCATTCTGACGTAGAACTAGGGCTAAATCCATAACTTTAATTATCGCACAATATAAATTTCCTCGATAAGCAATAACGAGTTTGATAAATGTTCGATATAATGTTTACGTTATAGGCGTAACAAAAGAGCGCTGGTCATTTGCCGCATGCCATTCGGACCATTTATCCATTTGGCTCACAGTTCAAATGGTAGCGTGGCGCGAGATGCGCTATGAGTCTCGGTCACACCACCACTAAACAGAGCTGTGAGATCAAGTGTGAAGCGGTTGAATTCAGTCAAGAACACATAACTCAGTTTATCGCCAGATGATACAATGCTGACAAACGGGAGAGACGCTGTGCGCAACGATGCAGTCAGAAGGCTTTTTAATCTAAAAATTGCCAATATTTACCATAGATTTTCTGTAGTAGCACTAACTGCACCATGGTATTGCGTCAGAAATGTGGGTGTTTGTGTCAAATTTTATTATATTATTAATGTAGACATGTATTAAATGTATTGAAGGAGGAGTTATGGAATATATTTACGGTATTTTTTTTGTGATTAAGCTATAGCGTTTGTACGTTTATACTAAATGTAGTTAGACTACTGTTTTTCATACAAAAACATAGAAACCATATTACATTTTTACCATGATATTAAGGTGCTATATTTGTGGTTTTAACAGTGATTATCAGGATCTAAATGTATGCTACTATAAAAGACCAATGGTTAATCAAAAAAAACCCTCAAACAGTCAGGAAAATGACATTTCACCATATAAAAATAAGGTTGGTACAATTTTACCGATATTACTGATTTTGATAATGAATATAAATCTACATCTACATCCTAACTTAAGCTACTATCAAATGTGTGATTCTATGAGACAAAAAAAGTATATTATCATTAGTGTTATGAGACAACAAGCCTGTTTCTTGAACTGTACTGTAGAGCTAAGAAAAAAAATGTTCTTATTATTTTGTAATTTATTTTGTTACAGAAAAATGACTGGAAAAGTGTAAAGAATTTAAAAACGTTAAGTGTTTGTCATGTTCTGACTATAAAGAATAGTCTAAAACCACAATTAACTGTGGTTTTTACAACTTTCACACTGGAGCAAAAATCTGCTTTTAAAGTTGAAATAAATAAATTCGACATTTATAGTGATAATTATCAATATCGAATGATGATATTGTGATAATTTTTTTTTGTCCATATCGCTCAACCCTAGAACCCCGATGCGCTTCGCCTTGTTTGCAAGCTGAGGAATTCAGGTGTATGCATTGACACGGAAGAGAATAATTGTTAAATCAAATTATTTTTCTTATGTTTTCTTTGAACACTCGTAGCTTCATAAAATTACATTTGAACCACTGATGACACATGGACTATTTTAAAAATGTTCTTCTTACTTTTCTGGACCTTGAACGTGTCAGTTCCGTTGCCGTCTTTGCGAGGTCAGAAAGCTTTCATATTTCATCAAACATATCTTAATTTGTGTACTGAAAGTATCCTTTTAATATGGTCAAAAGTGACAGATAAAACATTTGTAATGTTGCAAAGTATTTTTATTTCAAATAAATGCTGTTCTTGTGAACTTTCTATTAATCATTCTATTCTATTAATAAAATAATAAGCTGCATAACTGTTTTCTCTGTTCATAATAAAAATGTTTCTTGAGTGCCAAATCAGAATTTAAGAATGATTTCTTTGACACTGAAAATTTAGTTTTGCCATCACAGAAATAATTTGCGTTTAAAAATATATTAAAATAGAAAACAGGAAACAAATGTAAAAATATTTCACATTATTAATGTTTTACTATTTTTTAGCATTAGTAATCACAAACTACTTCTTTCAAACACATTTAAACAAAATCTTGCCCATTTCAAACTTCTGAATGATAGTATGTACAGTGTATATATATGTAGCTCAACCTATAAAGCATGATGCCAGCAACACCAAGGTCATAGGTTCCAGTCCCAGGGGATGCATGTACTGATGTCGTTACTTATGTCGTTTAAAAGCATCTGCCAAATGCATAATCGAAATCTCCTGTCTGGGCGATGGCCACTGTCCTCGACAGTTGATCGTGCCCTTGTTGGGTAACTCATCTGTTATTACTGGCCGATGCTGCCCTGTAATTACGGGCCGAGGCAGGATATAGATACTGCACTCTCACTCGCTCGCACCGCCCAATATATTCCCACTGCTTCGCGCTCGCCGGCAGTTGCCATAGCAGCGGTTGGTACGGTAGCGAGAGATTTGATGTGTAATCCCAAAGGCAGAGTGGGTGTGAAATGTGAGGCTGCAGCAAAATAAGGCAGAGGGATAATCATGTCACTTCTTGTGGCGTAATGTCACAGTGGCCGGCCCTTTTTATATGCAACTTATACCCATCTTGTGTATGATGATGCCACCCTCGTTCACAGTCATTCAAAGACATGCCATGGACAGCTTACACCTCTTTAATAGTATTTTCTGCTGCATGGTGACAGAACACCCTGTGAAGATAGAGAATAATCATTGATCTGGAATACACATGGTTTTGGTTTTTGTTATTTGAGGTCTAAATGTCAAGGTTAATGCTTTAGAACCCGGCGCAATTCGTCATCGTAAGACCCTCGCGAGCTGCTCCTCTGAAACTGCATCTCCCCTTTTCTACCTTTCTTTTCTGTCTGCTGTGTGCCTCGCTTTGACGTAGGCGTTTGAGGCTCAGCCCACACACACACACACACACACATGCACACAGACAGGCTCGCACACCCACTTCTATTTTTACACAGCGNAACTGCATCTCCCCTTTTCTACCTTTCTTTTCTGTCTGCTGTGTGCCTCGCTTTGACGTAGGCGTTTGAGGCTCAGCCCACACACACACACACACACATGCACACAGACAGGCTCGCACACCCACTTCTATTTTTACACAGCGCCAGTAAGAGGGGTGGGAGGGGGGTGGGGGGTGAAGAGAGAGAGAGAGAGTGAGAGAGAGAGATAGGGTGTCTCACTCAAATCGCTCCTCCGTTTGCAGGTGGACTATATGGATGAGAATGAGGAGTATTTCCAGCGGCAGGCATCGCACCGACAGTCCCGCCGAAGGTTTCGCAAGATCAACCAAAAGGGCGAGCGACAGACCATCATCGACACCGTAGACCCCTATCCCGCCGGCAAGCCGCCCGTTGGACGGGGATACCATACGGTCAGTCTTATACTTTAACTGTACCTGTACAGCTTCTCTTTTGCCCCTCCCCCTGTATGACTGTCGGCGTTCCTGTTCCTCACCTGTCCGGCTTTGCTTTCCAGTTTGTTTACATCCTGGTAAATGTGTCATTGCAAATGCTTGTTTTTTGTTTGCAAAATGTTACTTATGCATAGGAATGGATGGTATGATTAAAATCTGATATTACTATATCAGTGATTTTAGATTGTGGTATCATAGTATCCTGGTATATGGTATATTATTTGTACTCGATTTTCAATTAAGAATGGTTTATGTATTAAATAATAATACAGTTATGCTTATTTTTTGGATAATCCAATAAATTAAACAGTATTTTATTCAGTAGGGATGCATTAATTTGATCAGAAGTGACAGTAAAGACATTTTACACAAGATTTCTATTTCAGTGTTCTTTTGAATTTTCTATTTATCAAAGAATCCTCAGCAATGATAATAAGAAATTATCTTGAGCACCAAATAAGCATTTTAGAATAATTTCTGAAGGATCATGTGACATTGATAACTCAGCTTTGCAACAGATATTTATATTCTTTTTTTTTTTTTTTTTTAATAAATTAAAGCTTTATTGGGATAAATGAATTTTTATTTGGATGCAAACCAAAAATAAGATTTTTTTTTTTAACAAATTTTTTCTGTGCACGAACAGCTTCATATTATATAACACATAACTCAAAAATAATATTTTTAAACGTACTAGACAGAGTCTTAATTCTGATTGAATGAGTCATGTTTAAAGCTGTAAAATAGCCAATATATGCAAGTTCATCTCTTTTTGTCACTTTCATGTGCTAATAATGCTGCAAATATATCTACAGTGTAGTGGTTTATTGGTCAGTCGGTACATGGTTATCTGTATCGGTCATTTTCCAAACTGTTTTGCTGATAAAATAATTTTATGAATGCATTTAAAGAAAATTTTTTTAGAGCCCTTGCTATTCTTAATTTTGAAAATAATTTAAATTTTTACCCCAGACATGTATATCGGTTTAAAATATTGTTTAATGGTCTACTTGATCTGTAATAATCTGTATTGACATTGGCCCTGAACAACACATATTAGTCGACCCCTACTACAGTGTGTAAATGGTGCAGGAATTCTGTACCACTTGATTCATTTCTGACGTTGCATATACTGTCATACCGTCCAGCACTGTCTGTGCATAATGTAATATTCAATGTATTTGACTGCTGTGGCTAACTTTAACAAAAGATAACATCTCTTCACCAGTTCAGTGCATCAGATGTGCACAAAAAAATGTTTCTTTCACAAAAGTTACACAACAGAAACATTATGTGAAGCTTTAGATTACTGGAAGTCTACTGCAAGTGTGTTAGCACTCTTTTGGTAACATTAACCACTTCTCTTTCCTTGTATTACCAATGTGGAAGGAACAAGATGTTCGTATACTTCTAATGAACTTTACTCTGCTACTATTTTTGCATTTGTTCTTCTGTTACTGGCAGAATCTGTTCATTTAGCCACTGCAGCCTCATCCTCATGGGGTTGTGTTCAGTTATTTGTTTTATCTACTGCCTTATATTTTAGGTTAAAAACAACTTAAAAGAGAAGTTCACTTCCAGAACAAAAGTTTACAGATAATTTACTCACCCCCGTGTCATCCAAGATGTTCATGTCTTGTTTTTTGAGGAAAACATTTCAGGATTTCTCTCTGTATAGTTGAATTCTATAGTGCCCGTATGTTTAAACTTCCAAAATGCAGTTTAAATGCAGTTTAGGGCTCTAAAAGATCCCAGCCAAGGAAGAAGGGTCTTATCAAGCAAAACGATTGGTTATTTTCTAAAAAAAAAATAAAAAAATAAATAAACAAACAATTTATATACTTTTTAATCTCAAATGCTCATCTTGTCTAGCTCTGTGTGAACTCTGTGCATTCCGGGGTCAATACAGTTAGGGTATGTTGAAAAACTCCCATCTCATTTTCTCCTTCAATTTCAAAACTGTGTCTGAAGTACCGACACGGTGTTTACAAAGTGAATGTGCGAAGATCAAACGCCCTTTATGAAAAGAGTTAAAACAGCGATGTAGGATGATTTTGAAGTTAGAGAAGAAAATGAGATGGGAGTTTGTCGACCTACCCTAACTGTATTGAACCGAATACACAGAGTTCACGCAGAGCTAAACAAGACAAGCATTTGAGATTAAAAAGTTTTTTTTTTTTTTAAATAACCGGTTGTTTCGCAAGATAAGACCCTTCTTCCTCAGTTGGGATCATTTAGAGCCCTTTGAAGCTGCATTTAAACTGCATTTTGGAAGTTCAAACTCACAGGCACTATAGAAGTCCATTATATGAAGAAAAATCCTGATATGCTTTCCTCTAAAACCATAATTTCTTTATGACTGAAGACATGAACATCTTGGATGACAAGGGGGTGAGTAAATCATTTGTGAATTGTTGTTCTGGAAGTGGACTTCTCCTTTAAGCACTATTGACAGCATCTGTGGCAATTATGATTTTCTCAGTTTGTAAAAATGAACAGAAAAAAGTATTAAACGTAATACACAATTAATTTGCATTTAAATGATTACTATGTCTTTGGAAGGCTTTTCTCTTTCAAACACGTTAAAATGCACCAATTCACATTATTTCTTATTTGTAAATATGTTATATTTAAACCAATATGATAAACGAGTTAGGGTAAAAGTAATCAAAAAATAGTCTGTTTATATTACCTAAAATGTGTAATCTGTAACTACAATTTTTGTTATGTAATTCGGAAGCAGTAACAGACTACAATTTGTAAGTAATCTACCCAGCTCTATGGAGGCATGCATTTCGGATACAGCCAATGACTGTTTTCAGTTTTCAGACTTTTGCTTACTTACATTTGTCTCTGTAAATTAGGCAGGTTATAAGAAATTATTGAAGTATATGTAAAATTGCTGCTTAAAGCTAAAGTCATCTTAGTTCATTACCTTATAAAAGGTTGAGAAGCTAGTCTGAGATTGAATAAACTGAGTTAGGTGCTTGAAATAGGTGCTTGCTCATTATAAAAAGGAAAAAATAGGCAGTGAAATTTTCAGAAGCTCTCTTCAGCTCATTACTGCCTCTTTTACACTAATGGACGAAAAAATCAAGTTGGCATTAAATGAACTTCATACTCATCCCTTACTTTTGGACAGTTCTTTTAGTCTCTTAAGTGTAATTTTTACATAGCAGCACCTCATTGTTTGTGACTGTATGTGCAAGGTGCTTTACTTGTGTTCATTATAGTTGCTCATTTTCTTTGTTGTACTGTGATGGCTGTTATATGGTCTCTCCGTAGGTGCTAGCTATGTGTTTGCTGTCAGCATGTCGTGTTGGCTTCAGATGTGCTGGTGTTTTGTGCACTCAGTCCCCACTGTGCTCTGGCCAGGTTGAAGTGAGAATTCACTGCACTGCTACCATCTGTATGTGTGATATACAACATCATCGAACCCCAGCTGAGTAAAGAGACAGAGCAGAGAGAAAGAAAGAAACCATTTTGGGTTTGTATAGTTGCATTTGTTAGATAAAAATTCAAATATCCAATATTTACATTAGTTATTGACCATAATTGGTCTTTCGTTTGATAATTCTTAAAACTATTACATATTTTACCCATAGTCTTGGATATGTGGTTGCATCCTTGGCTGGTACCAATTTTTGAGACTTTTTAAAGGTAAAGAGAAAGAAAAACAGGGTTGTATTTTATTCCACTAAATCTCCAGCAGATTTGACAGCGAGACTGTGCTTTCATAATGTTTTGGGTGTCAATCTTGTGAATTTTTGACACAGATGTTTCATGGAGGTTCAAAGCTGGACCCTCACGTAGACACATTCCTGATTTTTCTCCCTCAAATCTGCTGCTGTTCATTCCCAGCATTCCTCTCATTCCCTCGGGAGAAAAGCCAGTGTTCCCTCATCTTGTTTGAAAATTCTTGTTTTGTTTAGGGCAGCGAAATACGTCAAGCATCATTGAACTAAATTGTTTTTCCCTGGAGATACATTAGAACGGGACGCCAAAATTATTCCCACCATTGTATCTTCTCAGCTGCAGAGTTTTCCCAAACAGCTCCCTTTTTTTTTGTTATGGTCTGTGGGAAGCGATTTGGACCGTGTTTTTGTTCTCGGATCAGTGGTAGCAGGCTAAGAAAGTTCACAGTAGCGTCTTCAAGAGGGACCGCAGCGCATTGGATGTTAAGCTGACGGGCATTCCGGCTAATCCGTGAGTTTTTGAGAGTGCTTCCACAGAGGGATTTCCATACTCAGACATAGCCGAAGGTGAAAATTCGCTTCACAAACATTACATCATGTATCAGCCTTGAGTATCTCACATAACCTTATAGAGACTTGCTGACTGGCATTAATTTGATTCAATTTCTGGCACCAGAGTGAAATAATTGTACTCTGCGCTGCCTGCCTCACACAATTGACCTCAGCTGAGTCTCTAAGCATCTCTGCCCTAGATGTGATTCAGATTTGTCATACTGTATTTGGAGGCCTCTTGTAGAGGCACAATGATTCAAAACAGCTCAGAGACAAATGATGAAGTAGAGTTCATTCAGCAGCGCAATACTCCTTCTGTACTCATTTAAACAACATTTTTGGATTTTACACAGTCCGTTCCACTTTAAAACAGAATGTTTTTAATAATGAGGATGTTTTCACTGTTATACAATCCTAACTAGGGGTGTAATGGTACATGTATTTGGTTCTAGAGATGCACCAGTCGACTGGCTATACAGTTAAGGTCAAAAGTTTACATACACCTTGCAGAATCTGCATAATGTTAATTATTTTACCAAAAAAAGGGATGATACAAAATGCATGTTGTTGTTTTTTTTTTTTTGTTTTGTACTGACCTGAATAAGATATTTCACATAACAAACATTTACACATACGTCCAAAAGAGAAAACAATAGCTTGATCACCCTGTTCAAAAGTTTACATACGCTTGATTCTTAATACTGTGTTATTACCTGAATGATCCACAGTGTTTTGTTTTTTGATAGTTGTTCGTGAGTGCCTTGTTTGTCCTGAACAGTTAAAACAGCATGCTGTTCTTCAGAAAAATCCTTCAGGTCCCACAATTTGTTTGGTTCTTCAGTATTTTTGTGTATTTTAACTCTTTCAAATAATGACTGTATGATTTTGAGATCCATTTTATTTCACACTGAGGACAACTGGGGGACTCGTGTGCAACTATTACAGAAGGTTCAAATGCTCACTGATGCTCCAGAAGGAAAAACGCTGCATTAAGAGCCAGGGGGTGAAAACTTTTTGAATTTAAAGATCAGGGTAAATTTAACTTATTTTGTCTTCTGGGAAACATATAAGTAGCTTCTGTATTCTCTGAAGGGCAGTACTAAGTGAAAGAAATACGATATGTAGGCAAAATAAGAAAAATGTACAAATCTTCAATCTGTGCAAAGGTTTACACCCCTGGGTCTTAATGCATCGTCTTTCCTTCTGGAGCATCAGTGAGTGTTTGAACCTTCTGTAATAGTTGCATATGAGTCCCTCAGTTGTTCTCAGGAACTCAAAATCATACAGTCATTGTTGGAAAGGGTTAAAATACAAAAAATGCTGAAAAACCAAATAATTTGTGGGACCTGAAGGATTTTTATGAAGAACAGCGGGCAGTTTAACTGTTCAGAACAAACAAGGGACTCATGAACAACTATCACAAAACAGAAAAAACAGCTGTGGATCATTCAGGTAACAACACAGTATTAAGAATCAAGTGTATGTAAACTTTTAAACACAGTCATTTTTATAATTTCAACTATTATTCTCTCCTTTGGACTATATGTGAACATATTTTATGTGAAATATCTTATTCAGGTCAGTACTAAATCAAAAAATAACATGGATTTTGTATGATTCCTCTTATTTTGGTAAAATAATTAACTTATTGCAGAATCTTGCAAGTGTATGCAAGCTTTTGACCTCAACTGTATATCTAAAATGTATTTTAGTTTTATTTTGGCCAATCTCTTTTCCCAGAATTGCACACAAACTGCATTTCAATCATTTCCCACAATGCAGTTTGTGTGGAATGTTTTTGAAGACTGTAAAGAGGAAAAAAAAACTATCATGCAGATCAAACTCACTGTTCAAGATGCTCAAATTATTTGAAGACAAATATGTGGGAGTTTATACAAATGTATCTCTGAGAGGAGCTGAACGTCTTCAGAAATGTTTCGATGGCTTTTTCTTTTCTTTTTACCTTTATATAATGCATATTAGTATAGTATTTAAAAGCGGAGCTGCTTTGTTGACAGCGGTAACCAAGGAAACTCAATATTGCTGCTGTTCCATAAGCGCCACCTGCTGTCAGAGAATAAATATGCATTTTTTTATTCAGTCCGTCTGCTGTTTTTGTTTTGTGCAAGTGTCTAATGTAGCATAATTTAACAAATCTTAAGTCATACCATTCTGTTTTTGCTTGAAATCTTAAATCTAGTTCAAATTCTAAAACAACTGCTAACACAACATTGTAGCACTACTGTCTGTTCAAATAAATGAAAAAATAAATTTCCTGTTGTACCAAACTTATATCGAACCGTGATCCCAAAACCAGAACTATGACCTCTGTGTACCGTAACACCCCTAGTCCTAACATGGATTTGCTGCATGAAATTGCTTTTTATTTTGTTGTTTTATTTATTTTTAAATTTTTTTTTTATATTTAATTTAATTAATTTAATTTATATTTAATTTTTTATTTTTTAATTTTGTTATCTTAATTTCTTTTTATAATTTGGTGTAGTGATGATAGAAAAAAAGGTTATAGGATTGGGTTATAGAATAATTTTATTTTATTTCATACATTTTTGCTCAAATTTTAGTACTATTTGTAGCATTGGTATGCTGTTTTGCAGTGAAAACCCATCAATAATGAATCCATTATGTATATTTTTAGCTGAAAATCACAAGTTATCAAAAATACTGAGGGAATTTGTTGAATTTACACTCATATCACACTTACAATTATGCTGTAAACACCCCATGAAGTCCCCATGAAATGGTAGCTTTAGTTCATAGCTTTGAGATCATCTGTATGGTAATAATTGAAAATACAGTACAGTCTTTTTCTGTCTCCATCTAATGTAGCAAGTACTAAATGATGGTTCAAAACTGATGTAAACTAAAGCTTATTTCCTTTTTAAGGTTAAAGCCATTCAGTATGTCAAGCTCAAATTTCCGCTTTCAATAGGAAAGAAAACTGCTCTCGTCAAGCCATTTCGTGGAATCTTTAAATGAAATTTGTTTGTCTGTCAATAGTGACTTTAAGACCAGTGAACAGGAACTGCCTTGTTGTTGGCTTACACTGGGTACCATTTTGTCTCTATAAATCTGTCTTTTTCCCTTCCTCTCCGGTACTGTGGGGCAGCTGGTCTTTAATGATCATGAGACCCTCATTCAGTCAGCGAATACCAGTTTTTTTACATCTCATAGTTTGCCGATCGTGGTGTTTCAGTTGTTCAATAACTAAATGACCTCCCATCGTTCATATTTGGTTGCATAATTAGCCGCTTTTCCGTTCACCTGAAGTGCCCGAGTTCCCTTTTATTTTAGCTTTGTGGCTTTTTATTTCAGCTTCCGCCTCATGTTTCTCAGCTTTGTGTATATGTGTGTGTGTGCACTACCCTCTGTTGTTTTTTGATAGCGTCTGAGCTTTTATAAAGGATGTGTCCCTCTCTTCTTCCCGTAGTATGACTTGCAAAGTGCTTAACAGGGTTTCTCTGAGCCTGCTCTGCTCTTCAATAACCCAGGCTGATAATAACTCTCCTCTTCTCTGCTTCTCTCCTCATTCTGGCTCCTCCGCAGGAATGCGTTAAGGCTCAGGTATCGTACTTATTCACTGTTTCTGTTCCTCTGTGTGTGTCACTTCTGCTTAGCTGTGATTATATTTTGTGTGTGTTTAGGTTATATATGTGTGTGTGCGATAAGAGTTTATGACCCTTTGACCATAGCAATATGGCTTATTTGTGTGGATGTGTCTTGTGTGTGTGTGTTGCTAAATGTATGTTTGGTCCAACAGTGATTTAAAGTGGGTGATGCTATACTGCAAGCCTTCAGGTTACACACTGAGATAACTAGCCTCACATCTAGTCGAACAATCTAGATTTTTTTTTACATAAAAAAAATAAAAAATAAATAAATATGTGAGTGGCTCTTGCTGGTGGAGTATTTGCTGCTAGGGTTCCTAAGGCATTGCTATGCTATGCTATTAATGGTTTTAGTGTGTTGCTATGCAGTTGCTAGGGTGTCCAGGGTGGCTGCAGGGAGGTTGCTTACTGGACCAAGTCAAATGAGTCTCTGTGATCTTTTAGTCTCTGGTGGCTAAAGTTCATCCTTCAGAGTGCAGGTTTTGTTCTTTGTTTTGCTTCAGAAACCAGAATTATATATTGGACATCAAGTGGCGACCCAGAACAATATCTAAATTTTATTGTTTTGTTATTTGTTTTGTTTTGTTTTGTTTCATTTCAGAACCAAAATTAGATATTGGACATAAAGCCGCAACCCAGAACATTAACTAAATTATATATTTTTTTTTTTTTTTTTTTTTGCTGTGTTTGTTTGTTTTGGTTTGTTTCGTTTCAGAACCAAAATTATATATTGGACATCAAGCAGCGACCCACATCAGTAACTAAATTGTTT
>JAHKKF010517051.1:5505-20095 GCA_019740295.1 Labeo calbasu | reverse complement strand
TATTTGATGGACGTATAATATGTGTCGAGAGCATTCACTCAGTATCATTATCTCATTTTTGACCGAGATGGCTTTTAGCTGGTTTTGCATCTGAACTCCTCATATATATACTTCGTCCGTTATTTTGACGGACAGGGTCGTAAAAATTCCATCATAATCTATTATTACCTGTCACATTAATTAATTACTGAATTCATATTTTAATTATAACAACACGTTTAATTGCTTTTATTTTTGTTTACATTTTCACTTTTAATCATGAACTTACAGGACGACATAGGCTTATACATTTATTTTGAAGAGAACAGATAAACAGAGACTGCGACACTTTTCAAGTTCAACACCACACAAACAGATATAGATTGTTAAATATCAGTCGATCTTTTGGTATATGCTGTTTTCAGTTGATAAATGAAGAGTACACAGAGCGCCTCCCATTCAATAAACTGCAATCTTTGTGTTTTGTTACTTTTGATATGAAAAAGTCGCAGATTTCAAATTCTGTCCTTTTCGTTAGAAAATTAATTCATTAGAATTTTCGGTTAACGCGATCTCTGATATATATTTTTATACACACATACATACATATTCCATAGGTGTAATGGTTTTTATACTGTACAAACCGTATTTTCTACTGCCCTACACCTACCCTACACCTGAACCTAGCCCTCAGAGGAGACTGTGCACACTTTTACTTTCTCAAGAAAACTCATTCTGCATGATTTATAAGCCTGTTTCCTCATGGGGACCTAAAATATGTCCCCACAAGGTCAAAATTTACTGGTATTACTATCCTTGTGGGGACATTTGGTCCCCATAACGTGATAAATATCAGGTACACGCACATGCGCACACACACAAACACATATGTAACACTAAGTATTACATTAGGGTTATGGTTTTATCCCAAAGAAAGGAACAGATGAAGCAGAATATCCTGAAGTGAAATGCCATACCTCCTGTCATCTCTGTACCACTCAAAATCTGCCTCGGGTACAGCATCTGCCTCACACTGCAGGACACCTCTCTGACCCAGGGTTACACCAACATCTCTGCCATCTAAAACACTGGGAGGGTCTACACACAAAATCACAAAAAAGATCTGTTAGGGACTGTTAGTTACTTAGTGACCATCATAATGCAACTACAAACAACTAACAAACAAATAAAATTATGTACACATAAAGTGGGATCGGAAGTTGTTTGCACCACTATTGATGATGCCTTTATTTTGCATTTCAAGACTTTTAAATGCAAATTACATTATCATTTTATATTTATTTACTTAAAATCCTAAAGTGTCTGTTTACTTTTTAAAAAATGAATGAATTAATAAATAAACAGATAGATAGATAGATAGATAGATAGATAGATAGATAGATAGATAGATAGATAGATAGATAGAACAATTTAAAAAGTTTGTTTATTTACGTTTAAATAAAAAAAAAAGAATAAATATAATAACAATTACACAAACAAGCAAACGTTTTGCACATAAAGTGGGGTTCAAAAGGAAATTTAGTGATTATGCTTTTTACATGTCTAAATGAATGAATGAATTATTAAATAAACAAAGAAAGAAAGAAAGTTCAAGTCTTAAACCACTAGCAATGCTTTTATTTTGCATTTTAAGACATTAAATTACAAATTATAATTTTATATTTAAATAAAATCTTAAAACAAACAAACATTTTACACATAAAGTGTGGTTCAGAAGTATTAGAATTTAGTGATTATGCATTTATTTTGCATTTCTAGACTTTTGTTTACAATTTACATTACCATTTTATATTTATTTATTTAAACTAATTCCTAAAAATTCTATTTACATGTCTAAATGAATGAATAAATTATTAAATAAACAAACAAATAAATAGAAAGAAAGAAAGAAACTTTGTACACAAAGTGGGGTTCAAAAGTCTTAAACAACTAGCAATGCTTCTATTTTGCCTTTTGAGACATTACATTACAAATTAAATTTACAAACTTTATATTTAAATAAAATCCTAAAACAAGCATACAAACAAACCAAGAAACGTTTTACACATAAAGTGGGGTTCAAAAGTATTAAATTTTTTTATTATTATTATTTTATATTTATTTATCCTAAATATTCTGTTTATTTACATGTTTAAATAAAGAAAAAAGAAACTTTCTACACAAAGTGGGGTTCAAAAGTGAATCATCATTTTATATTTACATATTTATTTAAATAAAATGCTAAAATGTATGTTTATTTACATGTCTAAATGAATAAACAAATAAACAAACAAACATAAATAAATGAATAGATAAATAAATATTATAATAAATAAATAAATAGTTCACATAAAGTGGGGTTGTCACCACTAGTGATACTTTTATTTTGCATTTTAAGACATTTCACTACAAATTATATTATCATTTCATATTTATTTCTTTCCATAAAATCCAAAAACTTTGTTCTGGTTTAAATCAAATGAATAAATGACTAAGGCCAGATAATCTGTAAACATACAGTGAGGTTCAAAAGTCTTAGACCACTAATAATGCTTTTATTTGGCATTATAAGACATTTCATTACAAATGATATTACAAATTAAATTATATATTATATTTAAATAAATCCTAAAAGTTTACAGGTTTAAACAAACAAAAAACATTTTACAAAAAGTGGGTTTCAAAAGCATTAACATTTAAAAGTTGGATGGATGGATGGATGGATGGATAGAATAATTTATTATTTTTTAAAAACATTATATATTTATTTAAAAAAAAAAACTAATATTTGTAGATAAATAAATAAATAAAATTTGAACAACTTTTTGATCCCCACTGTATGTTGCATATGTATGTGTCGCACAAGTTGATTTAAATTCAAGAGACTTACAGTTGACTGTGAGCTCAACAGTCTGTGTGTCCACTGCGATGTCGTTGGATGCGGTGCATTCGTACACTCCTGCTCTGTATCTGCTGATGAACGGAATCTCCAGAACCTCACTGTCTGAGCTTAGGCTGTCATCTGAAGAAGAAAACATTAAAACATGACTATGTCATGATTTGTATTAAAGCTCTCATCTCATCTATGATAACCATCATAACACAACTACAACAACAACAACAAACGAGTTGATTGGTTGGATAGAAGTCTTGATCCTGGAACAACAAAGTGTTACTTGGCTAAATCACATCATGCTGCATGTGTCTCATTATCACTGAAGAGCCGAAATGTGTCTGCTTTTTCTTGGGTACAATAAGCCGCACTGTAGAGCATGTTGATGCCCTTCTTTGCAAATTCAAACTTCATCTTCCCTGAAATACTGCTGCTCTGATGTATTTATAGTCATTTGTGTCCTATTGTGGGAGAAGGCGACACTAGAGATATGAAATTCAATTCAAAAATGAGTCTCAGTCTCCGCGCAGCTGCTTTGAAGTGTTCGCATACACACCGGAGTCAAACTGCTAAAACATACACCACCTTTTCATGTTTACGAAATCCAGACTGGGGGGAAAAAAAAATGTTGGTGAGATCTTTGTGATGCAGTTCTCAACGTCAAGCGGTAATACGCGGTTGACTTAAATAAATAAATATCGTCCCCAATGTAGTTTCTGACAGCAAAATAACACTGCATTCACTTAAGTATGTTCTGAAAGACAGTGTCTTACACCTGGGAGAGACTGTTAACGAGAAAGAAAGAGGCACTTCCTTTAACCTGATGAGGAGTGTCAACAGAGCGCTCTGGAGAAAGAAGCTCATTACCGTTCAACACGGTGCACACCTCGCTGCACTGAAGTCTACTCAAAAAGGCTCTTGTATAATTTTATTGTTGCATTGTTTAAAAAGACCCCGTTTTAAATTCAAACAATCAAAACGAACCAATTAAATCCAACCCTTTGAATAGCACTAGACCGTCTTTGCAAAGCGAGCCACAGAAGGAGAGTTTCTACTTCATTCAAGATGCTCATTTTGACGTTTCCACTGAAATATGCCGGTAAGCTTCTAAGCATTTGATACCTGGTCTAGCAGAAAAGAAACATGGTGCTTTGGCATCAGGTGCGTCGTGGACTGTCTTCCATCAAAGGGAAGATTGACAAAATGGGACTGTTTATTTCCATCAGGGGCTTTGGGTTTCACGGCTGCCATGGAGGATTGTATCAAGGCGAAGTACTTGAAGACTGACATCTCAGGCTTTTTGCTTCATCAATACACTCTTGAAGCACATTCATTATGCATGTCTTACATAACACAACCGCTTTTGTATATTCATGGCCCCCGATGGCATTATAAGTGTCAGTCAATAGTACGCCCAGGGTTTGATTTGTGATATTAGTGCAAGTTAAAATCAAATGGCTTTTGAGCTGAAATGGTACAAGTATCGTACTGGGTGTCATAAAAAATAGAACAAGCACCAAACAACTAGAGAAACCAAACCCACGGAAATAAAACAGTCTGCCCTCCACACTCACATCCTCAGATGGCATTTTCACTCATGAATACTGCACACAAAAATGACAACAGCTTCTTGAAATCTCCATTTGCCAAGGTGATAGAACTAATCATTTTGTGAAAGCTTTTCTGTTAGTGCTATCACATTTTACCAAAATATTTGTGACCCTGGACCACAAAACCAGTCGTTAGTAGCATGGGTATATTTGTAGCAAAAGCCAATAATACATTATATGGGTCAAAATTGTTGTTTTTTTTTTTCTTTTATGACAAAAATCATGAGGATATTAAGTAAAGATCATGTTCCGTGAAGACGTTTTGTACATTTCCTGCCGTAAACATAACAAAACTTGATTTTTGATTAGTAATATGCATTGCTAAGAACTTCATTTGGACAATTTCAAAGGTGATTTTCTCAGCATTTCGATTTTTTTTTTTTTTTGCCTCAGATTACAGACTTTCAAATAGTTGTATCTCGGGAAAATATTGTCCTATCCTAACAAACCATACAACATCAATTTCAAAACACTGACCCTTATAACTGGTTTTGTGGTCCAGGGTCACATTTAGTTAGTTGACAGAATTAAATTTTAAGTCATTAAACAATCCATCAAGATTATAGGGATAAAGGTATAGTTTAGCAAAAAATAAATAAATACAATAAAAGTCAATAAAATAAAAATATAAATACATAAATACATACATAGCAGTGGTGTGAGACGGTGCTCTGAAATGAGGTCTTCAAGTCTTTTTTTTTTTTTTATTAATCAAATGTAAATTCATGCCCCAATCACATTTTCTTGGTTAAATAAACATTGCTTACACTATCAGAAAAAAGACAAAAACAAAAGTATACTATTTTATATTTTTAAATGAACAATGTAATCAATATTCTATTTATTAAAGCCACGTGTGAATCTCATCAAGTTAGTGTTTTTAAGCATTTTACATTTATTCCAAAATAATAACTCAAGGCAGTAACTTTTTAAACAATATATTTTATTTGTGAACTTCTGTTCAGCTATTCTTGCATCAGTCAAAGCTCAGTAAATAATATATACAATAATAAATCAATAATCTTAATATTAAGCTAATTTATTTAGAGTAGCTTTTATTTTAATTTTTATATTCATTTTATATAATTTTATTTTTAAGTAGTTTGAATGCATATTTTGTTTCTATTTTGATTATGATGTATTTTATATGGTGTATTTTGATGTTTTATTTGCTTATGTAAAGCGCTTGGAGAAATAACATTTAAATAAAAAATAAAGATTATTATTAAATATTGGTCACAGAAAATGACTTACTGAGTTGTTTACTTACTTTTTTTAAATTAGTCTTCCCATTAACACCATTATATTGTTCATTCAGACTGATTTGCGAACGCGGAACAAAAACACAAGAGGCGGGATTTATCGCATGAACCAATCAGAGCCGAACATAATCAGTCACATCCAATCATATCGCGATGGAGGCACGTGACTTTCCTTCATTCATTCTCAGATCCCCCCACCAAATGTACCACATGCTTTAAGGGGTCTGTTGAAACTAAAAAGCATACAGATATTCTAACAATACCAAATATCTGAGTTGTTCCAGGCCAGTTTGTTATTGTATCAATTGTTTCAGATAACCAGTCCTGAAACTGCATGTGAAATGTGATTTGTTATGTTTCTTGTCACTCAGACATGCTCAGAGATGCAAACTGGACCAGGTTTTATACTGACATTCAAAAGTATGATTATATAAGATAGCAGGCAGAACTAATCTGGAACTAATCTTCGAAACACTGTTTTAAATTCACCTTCTAGAACCATCGGACTGTCCTAGACCTCTAGCTAAAGTAGCTCATCCCAGTATGAGTGTAAAATACTGCAGCAGAGCAGAGAGCAAGGAACTAATACTGCAGAGCTGTAGTACACACATACACACACAAAACCCCAGAGAGAAGGAAAGCAGAGTTGGGCAAGGTGCTGAATCAATCCAGGCACAGCTGAACGTGTCATCTTACGAGCGACAGGTTCTCCGTCTGATCCCTCCAGAGCAGCGGGGCAGGAACGCCATTACCGCACCACCTGATTTCCTCCGCTTCTGTTCTAAATGTGAACCAAACACCAGATCTGCTCACATCAGCGGTCAGAAGATATTCCATTACCCACTTTTGGTACATGATACAATGGGTTGTTCGATTAGTCACGGCTATGATGGAAGTGTCGCTTTGTCAGTTAAAGGAGAATTATCTGTTTATTAATTTAGAAAACAAAAGGTCTATTAACTGACATGAAAATACAGACTTGACTAGTGCAAAAGCTTTAATGTATTATCTGCTTGAGGAAAACAAACACAGATAGTGTGAGTCACACATATGCCCTGCAGATATTTATTGGCTTTATTCAGCTGAGATTGTTGTCAGCAAAGATAATGCAGTTTGACAGGCTTGCTTTGATTCCAGCCATCAAATATCTTCAGTCCTTGAGTCTTTGTTTGACTTAAAAATGCAAAGTGAAAGCCACATCTGTTACTAATGCTGAAAGATGCTTTTGTTCGTGCGAACGAGCGCGAATGTGTTTGCGCTACATTTGTATGTATTATATCAGCGCAAAAAACGCCCACAATCCAGTTTAATCACCTTCTAAATGTGCTGAAATATCTTAATTAGGTTGTTGTTATTCTCCCCGGCTTAAATGCATGTGCGAAATTGGGTGTTTTGGTAAATTCGGCTCTTGAATGGAGACTAGATGGAACAGCGGGCTGTGTTTGATTGGAGAGACAGACAATACGAGCTTGAATACGAATGGAAAGATAAACACACAGCAGAGCACATTAGCATGGGGTAGTTTGCGGTTCCACAAAGTAGTTCACGGATCCGCATCTTTCTAAACCCCCGAGGCCATCGCTCTCTCTTGAGAGAGTGCGAAACACCATAACCAGACCTGACCAGAGTAATATCAATCTATAACCCCACTCCAAATGCATTCATTTCACTCTGTTTCTGTCATCCAAAAAAAAAACCCCTCTCGAAAATAACCAGAGTCAGCACAGAACCGAGGAGGGGAGGGCGGGAGAAAAATAGCGAGCGAGATCGGCAGAGTAGAACTGTATTAGCAGTTAGGGCTAGTGCTCAGAGGATCATTTGGTTCCTGAAATGAGCTGCCGAACCCAAACACACAGCAGCCTCATTACATAGATGGTTATAAACAGGATTAATGCAATCACAGCTCAATAAAAACCTCAAGCAATGTGCTCCACACAATGTGCTCCTCACTGAGCCAAAACCCTAATTCGCACTGATCTAATAGGAGTGTTCGCTCCTGGGACACAGACGCTCATTAAAAACAATGTTTATTCAAGTCGATTAAACAGCAGCAATGATAAATTAGCAACATTATTGACCCTATTCCTCACCCAAAGGTAAAACAGCGCAGTAACACAATAACAACATGTTTACTCTTCCCATACCCGCAATGCAACTCACATGCCGCTTGCTCTGATCTTTAGCCCGCTGGATTTTACACAGAGAGAGAGAAATATGGGATTGGATGAATATCCCTTTTTGAGGATTGAAAAAATAAGTAAACAAGCCTTCCCACCAAAGGGTTTCGCGCTGATCACATGAAAGAAAGACCAGGCGCAGCCTGCAAATGATTCATTCAAGTGTGTAATATGTCTATTAAACAGCCTCAGGGGATAATAATATTAATATCTCGTCTTAACGGTTTCTTTTTAAGCATAAACGAACTGTTTCTTTGCCTGTGGAAGGCAGAACATTGGCTGTCATCCACATCCTCATGCGTTAAGTAGTTTGAGATAGGACACTAGTGCAATTCAAATAACATATTTTCCTAATCAGTATTATTGTTTTCCAGTAAATTACATACAGTTATGTTTAATGTAAGATCAATATACTTTTGAGAAGCAAAATTGTGTAAGATAACTCATTTTCAGGCATTTATTAAGCATAAACATCATTAATTAAATGTACTGGATGTAAGAGACAGTGGTGGACAAAGTACACAAATCAAGTACTTGCGTAAAAGTACAGATGTGTATAATAAAACATTACTCCTGTAAAAGTAAAAGTACTCCTTTTTTTTAATCTTGCTTGAGTGAAAGTACAAAAGTACTTGATTTTTTTATGAAGTTAAGTAAAAAAAGTACTGATAGATTTATTTTGCAATTTTATATAGGCTACTTAATTTAATTTTATATTACCATGTATTTTTATAATCCTACTGATCGAAATATGTGGGATTGTACCTAAATAACCACTATATGGAGTCAAGATACATTGTTGTTGTTGATATGGACTACACTGACAACAGTGATGTAGTAATGTTCACTGTGAAACTTACACTTGCGATATAAACAGATTTGATCTAATTTTCACCAGTAAGAAAAAAGTGTTTTAAAGCTTGTTGTTTTTCATAACATCACAGTTATATGACATGAGAATAAAGCCTGAAGTTAGGAAGAACATTTTATTATATTTTCATCATGATTTTTTTCTTCTCAAAACTTGTGTGCGGTATAAAAACACCCCTGGCCAAATGCCAAAAGAGGGCATCACTTTCCACTTTGATAATTACTGTACTAACCATGTTTGAACATCACATCCTTTCTTTTCCCCTCATATTTAATCTAGGTGGTTGCATAAAAATATTTGAACTTTATATCTAAAAATTACTTAGCACCAGCAAGCTTGTTAGCTTGACAGGTAGCATCAGCTAGCAATATTTACTTATTTTCAGTATGGTTATGAATAAACATTCATATCTGTCTACTCAAGTAGTTGATCCAAACCATACAAAAATTTATACTGTTGATAAACAACATTAAAAACAGACGTCAAGACGTTACATAGGGCAAAATGCATAGCATTTGAATAAAACTGCTAAAGTTACAGTACAGATCATTTGAATCAGTGAGTTGTCGACTCGAGAACAGCTGCAATCGGATCATTCCAATTTGGGAATGAATCGTTTGGTGAGATCTGCAAACCAATTTAACAGGTTAACTGAAAAGAATCAGTTTGTTCATGAATCAGACACCATGAATCAGTACAGCAATTAAGTAAAACTACTTTGTTACTGTCCAAAAAAATATATGGTAAGAAAATAAAACTGGTAACACTTTACAATACGGGTGCACAAATATGCATTAATTCACGCTTAACTAATGCAGAGATAATCACAAGTTAATATATAACTCATGAAGAACTAAACCATTTATTAATAATTACTTCATCAGCAACAAATGAACATTCTATATGATTCACAGATTAAGTAATCAATAAATTGCTATTAGTTAAATGTGTCATAATGTGTTAATTACCACAATGGGCTGAAGCCACGCATTTCATCTTCCAGTTTTCTGCTTTAATTAATCATTAGCTAATGATTTGCAAAGATATCATTATGTTGTGACTTTACTTGTTAAAGCTTTGAACTATTAACTAATTGTTAAGTAATATGTCACTGTGGTTATGGATTTAGAATTAGTTAGTGTGCCTCAACAAGTAAAGTCATAACATAATGATATCTTTGCAACTGCATGGCTCCAACTCGTCGAGGCACATGACTAACTGACTATATCCATAACCACAATGACATATTACTTAACAATTAGTTAATAGTTCTGTGCCTCAACAAGTAAAGTCACAACAAAATGATACATTTTCAAATCATTAGCTAATGAGTATTTAAAGCAGACAACTGGAAGTTGAAGTACATTGCTTGACCACTGTGGTAATTAACATATGAATTTACATCATTAGTTATAAAGTAAGTTATTATGGAATTAATACATTATGACACATTTAACTAATAACAATGTATTGATTACTTAATTTATGAATCATAGAGAATGTTCATTAGTTGCTGATGTAGTAATCATTAATAAATGTTTTAGTTCTTCATGAATTATACATTAACTTGTGATTATCTGTGCAATAATTAAGCATGAATTAATGCATATTTGTGCACACGTATTGTAAAGTGTCACATCAGTGACATCAGTGGTTCAACCGTAATATTATGAAGCTACGAGAATGCTTCTTGTGAGCAAAGAAAACAAAAATAACGACTTTACTCAAGAATTAATTTTCTTCAGTGTCTTTGTCTTTGTCCTTAAAGGTCCATTGAAGTGCCTTGAAACACACAGCTACGTGGTGACGTAATTTCAACTGAAACAGGAAAACAGGGCGGGACATATCAATCAGCCCCACCCCTTTTTTAAAAATAGCCAATAGCGTTTCATTTATATCTGCTTGGCCACTCGGTAAAGCCGCATTTGACAGTTTATGACAGCCACAGTCTAATAGATTACCCTCTAAATTCAATATCAAACTCTTACTAAAATAAAACAGTGATCATAATCATGCTTTGGCTGTGTAGTTTTGAGTGTTTAATATATGCCGACTTGCGCATATTATCCGCTCCCTTTGATCGCGTCTCTGGACCTGAGCCAAAGTCTGGAGTAGACTGTGCGCGCTGCTGCGGTTTGCCTGACACATTTATGAAACCAGACCTCATTTGCCCCAATCGAAAGCATATTTACACTGTCTGAATCGTTCCCTATCGCCTACACTGATCACTACATGATATTCACAGTACAGAAAATACTAACACTGTGAACAAGTGACCGATCTCAGCCGCAGTTTCAACATCTATTTATAGTGTAGGGGGCGGGACGTTTCAGATTCTAGAGCGCAAAAGTTTGATGAAAAGTGAAGTGAGAGGCTGTAAGTTTTGAATGCTTACATCTTGTAAACGCGAATTTTGTCATTGTTTTGGAGCACACTACCTTATAGATAACATATTTATACTAAAAACCAAAAAACTTTGATTTCAGGGGGACTTTAATGTCCTTTCTACCGTTCTGGGCTTTGAACGTGTCAGTTGCATTGCTTTCTATGCAGGATCAGAAAGCTCTCGGATTTCACCCAAAATATCTTCATTTGTGTTCTGAAGATGAACAAACGTCATGAGGGTGAGTAATTAATGACAGCATTTTCTTTTTTAGAGAACTATCCCTAAATCAAATCTTACTATATTATGCAAATTTGCTTCCCAAATAAATTTCTCTTATTTTGTGGATGTTGAAATATTTTTTCCTGGGAAAAAAATCAAATAAAAACAATAATGAAAAGTATAACTGGAGAAGAAAAGTATCTTATAGTTTGCAAATACAAAAAAAAAAAAAAACCTATGAAAATTCATAAGAGCATAAAAAAAACAACAACAACAACACAAAAACAAAAAAAACCTTCTGGATTTCTAGAAACACAACATAAATCACTGACGCTCTAAAGCATAAGGTTATGCAAAGGTTTCTCGGAAAAGCACATACTGTTCTAGCGAAACAAAAGCACTATAACATTCATGATTTCAGCAAAAACAACCGGTCCTGTACTAAGTTTCAGTTCTTAGTTGTTGTAGACTTTGGGCTTGATCAATAATTCAGACTGCTAATTGCCAGAACAACACTGAATCTCAGAATCTGTGCACATTTCCACAAAACTAAAACATCTGTCAATAAAGTTCTACATATCCACTGACCCCAGTGAGTACATTTACTAAATATTTTGGCTAATCTGAAAATGCATGAAAGTGTAGCACTTTCATTTTACATTTCCTGCAAAATGATGGTAATTTCCCATCATTAACTGTGGCGCTAATGGCCTTAAAATCACATTTCAGCACTTTTTAAGTAACTGCATTTTGCCACAAATTCCATCTAAACCACATTAAATGACCCATCGACCTTTTCTCTATGACATAATCGTGATATGTTGCTGTTAGTGTTCACTACAGCGTTCTACACATGAAGGTGAACTCTAGAAAGTCATTAAAGCACAAATAACATTGCTGTTGCATGTTTCTTTAATGAGAATGGATGATAGCAGGCCTAGCTGCCCTCTTTAGATTAGGATCTAGATAAAGTAAGGACTCAGTATGATCGTAATCTAGAGAAAACTTACAAGCGAGTGATGTGAGACTGGAGATACGGTGCGACATCATGAAATCTCTCGATTTATATAGTGCGTCCGGAGAAAGAGCCGTTTGGCTTTGAGCGAAGTGCCATTTAAAGGTCGGAGATGTGTACTTACAGAACTAAGTGTGACTGGCAGACTTATTTCAGCCCTTTATTGAAACAATGTGGAAATGCTGCGGTAAATCTAAATGACTGTAGTACGGTGAATGCTCGAGGGAGCAGGTGTGCTTGACATCAACAGGCTCTCTTGTCTGTCTAATACGAATTTTTACAAGAAACAAATCTCTACAAGACAACAAATCCTGGTGCTATCGAGATATTAAGATCTTATCGCGAGGGGGTCTGTGTCTTAATTAAGTTTCACACGTCGTTTGGATAGCTTTCGACTGATTCCAGCCCCATCAAGATTCCTGGTTGCCAGCTCTTTGAAGATTATGGCACGCTTTTACAAAAGCAAATCAGATCTGAGAGCCAATGAAGTGTTAAATTGATCAAACGGCACAAAACCACGGTGTTTAAAAGTGGTGTAATGTTACTGACGCCAACACAACCCACCATTTCAAAGACTAATCTGAGCCACGTCTTTATTTTTGTTTAGTTGTTGGAGTCAACATAAAATCAAAGTTAACTTTATTTACTTCCTTCATGTGTTTTCCTGGTCTTATAAATGACCATCAAAAATATAAAAACAAAAATATGTTTGTCTAAATCTTTAATCAAAATCACTTTGGTCATGCTATTTAGGCGTTGTTTTAGCAAATCAGCATATGGCCTAACTCCATTCTGGTATGCTCATTTTTCAAGATCCAATCAAATCCTAATGAATAAAATCAAGTGCAGATCATTCTTCCTTGTTAAATGTTTTGTATACATCTCATTTCAATAGCTCTGATATTATTCAAGTGAAATCAAAGAATGAAACTACTGTGATGTGATTTCAAACAAAATCAGGCCAAATCAAGGCTCATTTGGAGTTTGAAACAGCTTGCCAAAGCAAACTTTCTGGACTTTATTATGAACAAATGTTTCTTAAATACTCTTTTCTCACTACTCTCATTTTTGTTGTGTGTTCATTTTATTTTTGAGATGAAAATGCACAGCACATATTTATATTCAACGAAACGCCGCTCTCAGCAGCACTGGGATGTTCACTAACAGTATATCACTCCTTGTGTATATTAAACTTCTTTTTACCCCTAAGCGAAGAATGACAAAGTTTTCCTCAGTGAGTATATCTGGGTCTTAAAGAAGTTCACTTCCAGAACAAAAAAT
Source organism: Labeo calbasu (assembly GCA_019740295.1). Lineage (NCBI taxonomy): Eukaryota > Metazoa > Chordata > Actinopteri > Cypriniformes > Cyprinidae > Labeo > Labeo calbasu. The sequence continues at coordinate 6,402 of JAHKKF010517051.1, read as the reverse complement.
TCACAGATAATTTACTCACCCCCTTCTCATCGAAGAAGTCCATGCCTTTCTTTCTTCAGTCGTAAAGAAAATATGTTTTTTGAGGAAAACATTTCAGGACTTCTCTCTATATAGTGGGCTTGGTGCCTGTGAGTTTGAACTTACAAAATGCAGTTTCAATGCAGCTTCAAAGGTCTCTAAACGATCAGCTGAGGAAGAAGGGTCTAGTGAAACGACCAGTCATTTTTTACAATTTATATAATTTTTAACCTCAAATGCTCATCTTGTCTAGCTCTGCGTGAATTCCGGTTCAAGACAGCTGGGGTAGAAAAACTCCCATCTCATTTTCTCCTCTAACTTCAAAATCATCCTACATCGCTGTTTTACCTTTTTTTGTAAAGGGTGTTTGATCTTCCTTGCATGTTCACTTTGTAAACACCGGGTCGGTACTTCTGCAGCGATGTAGGACGATTTTAAAGTTAGAGGAGAAAATGAGAAGGGAGTTTTTCGATCTACCCTACTGTCTTGAACCGGAATACACAGAGTTCACGCAGAGCTAGACAAGAGGAGCATTTGAGGTTAAAAAGTATATAAATTTGTATTTGTTTTTTTAGAAAATGAAAGATTGTTTTGCTAGATAATACCCTTATTCTTCAGCTAGGATTGTTTAGAGCCCTTTGAAGCTGCATTTAAACTGCATTTTGGACGTTCACACTCACAGGCACCATTGAAGTCCACTATATGGATGAAATATCTTGGACTATATCTTGGATAAAAAAGGGGTGAGTAAATTATCTGTAAATTTTTGTTCTGGAAGTGAACTTCTTTAAAGGGGTCATCGGATGCCCATTTTCCACAAGTTGATATGATTCTTTAGGGTCTTAATGAAAAGTCTATAATATACTTTGGTTAAAAATT
>JAHKKF010517050.1:4623-19173 GCA_019740295.1 Labeo calbasu | reverse complement strand
CTTTATTTTCGAAACTTTTCAACTTTATTCTTGAGATTTCGACTTTATTCTCTAAACATTTAGACTTTATTCTCATAATTTCGACTTTATTCTCAAAACATTTTGACTTTATTCTTGAGATTTTCACTTTATTGTCAAAACATTTTGACTTTATTCTTGAAATATTATGACTTTATTCTTGCAATTTTTCCTTTATTCTTGTAATTTCGACTTTATTTTCGAAACTTTTCAACTTTATTCTTGAGATTTCGACTTTATTCTCTAAACATTTAGACTTTATTCTCATAATTTCGACTTTATTCTCAAAATATTTTGACTTTATTCTTGTAATTTTGACCTTATTCTTGTAATTTCGACTTTATTTTCGAAACATTTCAACTTTATTCTTGAGATTTCGACTTTATCCTCTAAACATTTAGACTTTATTCTCATAATTTCGACTTTATTCTCGAAATATTTTGACTTTAATCTCGAAATATTTTGATTTTAATCTCGAAATATTTTGACTTTATTCTCGAAAAATTTTGACTTTATTCTTGTAATTTCGACTTTATTCTCAAAATATTATGACTTTAACCTCGTCATTTTAGATTTTTTGTTTAATTTTTTAACTAAAATGCCGTTGTACAAATACTGTACTGCAGATTGATTTTTTTTTTTTTTACCAAATTGGTTTTGGTGTGACCAGGCTTTTATTAATGTGTAGCTATAAATGTATTTAAGAGTATAAATTTATTGTCCTTATCTTATGCATTCATATATTTATCAAATCCTCTGGAAACTATGAAGTTTAAACAAATATTTTGTTAAAAAAAAAAAAAATGTGTGGCAAGCTTTTCATTATCTCCAGACAGATCACGTAATGTCATTCATAAAGTCGTGAAAGAAATAAATTGACCTCAGAACAGCACACCGACTCCGGATAGTTTGACACATGTCCTGATCCTATAATCTCCTCTCATCCGGCCACTGCCTTCCAGCCTTTTGTTTCTCATCAGCTTTTTTGTTGGTGGTAAAACGAGGCATTTAGAAGAACGGGGAAGCAGCAGCGTGCTTTCAATCTCCTGCTAGAAACTGACCGGATACATCTAGGAACACTGCGGCGGGGATGAGATATCAGCACGCGGCTTAAGATGCTACACGCACTGATAAAAGTGGCTGAGATGGATGAAGCTAAAATCGCTGGCTACACATCACATTAAGTTGGCAGGGGTCCACAGAGAAGGATTCAAAAACGGCGCAGATCGGTGCGATAGAGACAACATGGAGGAAATGCATCTCGGGGATGAGGGGGGGATTTATTGCTTTTAAAATGGTTTAAAAATGGTTTCTATCACCAGACGTCTAAGATGCCTGACTCTCCTTTGATATCTGTCATCATTTCTCCACTTGGAAACTGACTGTGAAAAAGGCATATCGCTGCCGCAGTCGCCGGCAAGAGCCACACGCACACATCAGGACATAGGATGTTTTAGATAATTCCGGTACACCGTAATGCATATAAAAAAAGCAATATGTTTATAACAACACCGAACTTGAATCTGTCAGTGGTGATCGTCTATTCGAAATCCAGCATGTTTCTGACTGTATTTGGCCTCTTTGGCTGTAAATGAACCTTTTCAGCAAGCGCCTCTGAACTGACTAGCATGTCAATACGTACGCTCAATAGCTTAAAAGCATCTATTATCATCATTGATTTCTGTTTGTCAGATCCAGCTTAGGATTGATCTTTAAAGCTTTGATTTTTCTGCACGTCTTGCATTGAAAGCACACACTCCGAGACTCCATAATAGAATTTACACAACCCAAATAAAGGTCTGCTATCAGGGGAGTTGGGGGGGAGGGGGGTCTATCAATTGCAAACGAGCCCTGGGCAAATGGAAATACAATTAGGCTTGAGTGTGAGTTTAATTATCTTTTAATTATTAAGTACACATTAACCTTGGGTAATGGAAGTGCTTTGTGAGAGAGATACCGACGCTACCTTTGACTCAATAATTGATTAATTGACTTCCACTTCAAACGGCATCAGTAGAAACACCGAATGAATGACAAACATTCGTTTCTGTGTCACGGATCTCTTCAACCTTGTGCAGTGCCTGTGGCTCAAAAACTGTGTTTATTTGCTTGCTTTATTTATTTAAATGCTTTCTTGTTTGTTTTTCAAAATAAACTGTATAGTATGTTCAGAATTTGTCCTTTTCGTCCTTTAATTAAATCAAATTTAACATTAATCAGTTAAATTCTTCAATTCATGTTTACAGAAAATGCATGTCTCTGTTACACGTTCAGGTTACAATTAAGAGGATAAAAATGTAGAAAAAGAACTTGCCAGTTTAACAAAGTAATTTAGAGTTAATGATTAATTATTTACAACATGATTTGATAAAAAAGTAACAATCAATTGATACACTCTCGGAAATAAACAATTTACTGACATACAAAGTCACTTTTTGTGATGTCTATTCAAATTCTGCCACAATAATATTTCTCATTTTAATTAATTAATTAATTAATTAATCACCAATCTGCATATCATGTAATTTGGTTATAACATACTGTAATAAACTGACTGTACAAAAATGTAAATTGAAATGCACAGTTTAACAGGTAACATTAAAATATCTTTCATTAATATATAATTAACAGATCAATAGTTAATGTATATTTACAAATATGCGATAACATGCTTGTTAATGTTTACCAATGAACTTATTTAACATTACCTAATTATTAACAGATTATTTAATGTAAATTGAAATGCTTACAAATGTCATTAAACTTTCAGTTCATTAAATAAATACGTAAGGTACAGGGGTCGATTTGATTAGTATAAAGTAACAAAGTTCACACTGCTTATATTACATTTTATTGATAAATATATAAAGTATTTTCCTGAACTGATTTATATTCTCCCATTGATCCATGATTAAAGGAATATCTTGTTAATAATATACAATAGTATACTAATATATGTGTTGAGGCAATAAAAACATGTTTTGCACTCAAATTACAATGTGTGTTTTGTCTTTAGCAAGCATTTAGCTAAATTAAATTAGCAGCTAAAAGGCTAATGCTCATAAAGGTACTAAATGATAAGTAAACATTTATAAACATGTACAAATGATGAATAATCTCAATTTTAGATTGGCTACTGCAAAAACATGAACAAATGGTTAATAAATTATTTCTAAAGATGTGTAAATCAGGTGAATTCAGGTCATTTGGAACACTTTTGCCATCAAGATGACTGCTCATAAAGGTACTAATGATTAGTAAATATTTATAAACTTTTTTTTTTTTAATTTTCAAAAATCATGTTTTTCATTATGTTCTTGTTTTTATGATCTATTATTGTGTTAGTTAGCTTTTTACTTAATTCAAATAACCCAACTGCAGTTTGATTTAATTGGAATGCACAATGAAAAAACATGATTTTTAAAAGTTGGGTCACACTATTTTAAGGTCCAATTCTCGCTGTTAACAAACTATTAACTATGACTTTTGCCTCAATAAACTCCTAATTTGCTGTTTATTAATAATGACTGTTAAGTTTATGAACAAGTGACTAATAAATGATTTGTCAAGAAGTGTATATGTGACCTGTGCTGGCAAAATGAGTCACAATGAGCAAATTTTCAAAAAGTAGTTATTTTTCTAATATTTCTAATATAAGTTCCAATATAATGTTACATATCCAATGTTTTCCCCAAAAGCTCCTCAAATGTTCACGTAAGACATAACAAATTATGCTTGCGTGAATACCTAAATACTGTATTTCTGTGTTTATGTTGGGATGGCGTGCCATCGGTGTCGTATGCAGGCGCTTCGGATGACAGCCAGCCCGAGAAGCGAGCGGAAAAGAGGTAGGCTTACTGAAACAGAGGGGTTCGTTGGGGTATTAATTTGGGGGTGTGAAATACAGTAGGCAGTCTGTCAGAACTGCGTGAGATGGTGTCTTAACTGAAGAAGAGCATGTGTGGTTTTTCACATGTATGCATCCTGTAACCCACTTGAAGTCAATGTTTTTAAAGTAACACTTAATGAACTAGAGTACAGCTGCCTAACTGTCCTTCTTCTCACGTGCACTACGTCTCTCTCTAACCTGCGATCTAGCTCCGCCTCCCGTTGTGACATCGCAGCCATGCTGAACTCTCTGATTGGTCAGAATTATCTGGGAGTTAGAGACAACCGGGCCTTTTGTACACTTGCTCCTCTCAGAAAACGTACAAATAAAGATCATTTTAGATGTTTAATTACCTTGGGATTTAATTGGGATTGCTAGACAAGGGGTTAATGTACTTTTGTCGACTTTTTTGCTGACAAAATCGACATGTTCAGTCTTTTTTTTTTTTTTTTTTTTTTGCCTACAAAACAAACGAAGACCAAATATAATACTGTTAACATGAATAGGTTGTGAAGGGCTTAAAATGACCAGTTAAGCTATTTTTCCTCACAACATTTGTAAAAAAAAAAAAAAAAAAAAAAACTTTTAAACTTTATTTTCATGACATTTGTTAGCATTGATAGCTTTTAATCACTGTATAGTTTGTTAAAATCATTTGTAGATTTTTTTAAAGTGCATGATCATATGAAGCAAAAAAATTAGTGACATTTGTTAGCATTTCAAATTCAGATTAAATAATGATCTGTTAATCATTAAGTAATACGTTTAATAAGTTTATTAGTAAACATTACCAAACACATTATCTCATATTTCTAGCTATGTGAATATATATTAACCAGTGATCTGTTAAGCATTAGCCTATATAATATTGGTTAATGATTTATTAATAAAAGTAATTATAATTTGTTACCAAAAAAAGCATTTATTCATATATGTTTGAATGTACATGAGCTACTAATCTTTATATATAATCTATATATTGCTCAATATTTATTATTGAAAATCATTTTAACCAATGTAAAAACGCACACCATAATCATAGCAGTTTACTTGATCACATTTATGGAAAGAAAAACAAACAGTCCATGGAAATGAAATATGCCCATATAAAGACCAGAAAAAAGATCGACATCCCATGGTGTACTGTAATTTTAGAATCTCACCATCTATGATTAGTTTCAGTAATAATAATCTTGTGCAAGATATCTCAAGGTGTTGAAATCTCATTTTGAACATGCAGTCTGGATTACAAAAAAAGGACATGAAAAATGTCTAATTTTAGCTCTGGGTAAAGTCAGACATACATCAATATGCCTTTAGGTCGTCTCCTGCCTAATCTATCCTTTGTCTTATTTTGCTTTCATTATCCCAGACTGTTTTACAACCTAGACTCAGATACAATCTCTATTCTGATATGACTTTATTTCCGAAAAAAAAGCAAAAGCAAATCAAAACCTTGTTTCTCATAAGAGAAAAATGAAGGAAAGAAACGAGAGAGCAAGTGATAGAAAGAAAGAGTGAGACAGAGAGCGAGAAATGTCATCTACCCTCGACAAAGAAAGTAAGAGGGACAGTGGATAAAGATGGAAAGAGATACTGCTGAAATCTAACATCTAACAGCAGCAACACAAAAGGTAGACAGTGATGAAAGACTGCATTTGGGCTGTGTCATTTAAACAACAAAAAAAGAGGTTTCCCTTCCACCATGCACCAGCAAAGGACAAAGGGAACAAGAGCAGGAGAGGCCAACGGGACCTGTGACACCAGGGTCACTCTGGACGATCCAGAACAACACTAACAATGACCTACTTCCATCAGAAATCCTTCTGCACCAAGACATCTCTACATTCTTTTGTCATTATGACTCCTGTACAAGAACCACTGCAAGGAAACAGCAAAGGGACACATTTGACATTTCGTTCTGTCTGTTATCAAGGTTCCCCTCCCTGCTGACAACTGGAATGGCCACGGCTAAAGTTTCCTTCACCGATACACAACAAAATGAGTGGAATTCCCTAATAACTGTGATATTCGCACATACTGTCTGCATTGTTTTAGCACCGATTCGCTACAGAAATTATGCAAATGCCTTAACGGCGCAAACACACCCAAAACTTTGCTGAATGCAATTTGCATGGTGCAATTCCTCATCTCACTGAGTTTTGTGAAAAAGCAAGCCTAATTTACATAGAAAGAAGGTATAGTGACTTGAATTAAATAGTCATTTAGCACCAGGTTAAAGAAATAGTTCACCCAAGAATGGAAATTTGCTGACAATTTACTCACCCTAAGGCCATCCGAGAGTTTGTTTCTTCATCGAATTTTAGCATTACATCACTTGCACCAGTGGATGCTCTGCAGTGAATGGGTGCCGTCCAAACAGCTGATAAAACATCACAATAATCCACAAGTAATCCACACGACTGCATTCTGTAAGTCTTTTGGCCAAAATACAAGTCCATAATCCATAAATGCTTCCTCCAGTCATAAAGTCTATCGTCTGTTTGTTGGTTGGCGGTTGATTTGTGCATATTTCTCTCCAGGTTCAAATGAGATGAACAGAGAAAGAAATATTTGGGGTAGAAAACTTGTTTGCAGTTAAAAAACATCTTGATGGATTTTATTATTTTATTTTTTTTTTTTACAAACATGCAGCTTTTTACTTCACAAGATGTTAAATGATGGACTGGAGTCATGTTGATTACTTGTGGATTATTGTGACGTTTTTATCAGCTCTCATTTTGACGGCACCCATTCGCTGCAGAGGATCCAATGATGAGCAAGTGATTAATGTTAAATTTCTCCAAAAGAAGAAACAAACTCATCTACTTCTTGGATAGCCTGAGGGTGAGTACATTTTCAGCAAATGTTCATTTTTTGGTTAACTATTCCCTGAAACTGCAAGTACTAAGTGAACAAGTGGTGCAAAAGTGGTGCAACTGTTGGGTTGCTTTTGCATTCTAGTCACTTGTATTCAGCACAAATCAAACAGATTGTTCAATGTTCAATCTATTGTATTAACTGGAAAGCTTTGCTGCTGTTCTTGAGCGCAAACGTCGGATACAACGTGTGTCAAGGCCGACCGGGCATGTAAATGAGAAGCAACACCAATTTGTCACTGCCTGTAAAGCAGAGGCTGATGGTGATATATTGCACTCAGACCAGGTACTCGTGCTAACCTCCAATCGGACAAGTTATGAAAACAAAGCTCTCACAACTGTGAAAACAGATATAGGGCAGAGCATTACAGCTGAGAGAGAAAGAGAATAGATGGAGGAACAGCGATAGAAAAGACAGAAAGGAATATTGGTACTACATGAAAGTGTCTGAGTGTTATGCTGTTATATTTTCAGGACAATGAACATGATCAGACATAAATTTGCAAGTTAGAAATTCACCATTAAAAATGGTGACAGTGTTTTAGGTTTTACAGAAATGACATATTGGTGTCTATATATTTTACAGTTTGTAACCATATAGTATTATATTAATGATATAATTTACCAATTGCAGTTGCAGTGAAATAGAAGTAGTGAAAGAAGTTACAAAAGCTGTCACTGGGACAGCACAAATGTGTACTTTATTTGCCTCTAAAGAGTGCATATTAGAATTTTAAAAGTACATTTTAGTAACTTTTGAAAGAAGAATGTAAATAAAATATATTGTATTATTGACATACAGTCAAACCAAAATTTATTCAGACACCTTCAGCATTTCTCAAAATTATCAGAGTTTATTCACTATAGTTTAGAAAATGGTAATAAAATATGACAAGAACTTAAAGTTAAACTGTGTCAGAACAAATTTATCTTCATAATGTCAGATAACCCCGATAAAAACGTATGTAATGGATTACAATCAACCAACAATTCCGACTGTTAGTATGACAACATTTACACAACTATCAATACTTTGTTGACCAGTCACCAAGCAATGCTTGATTTTTTTCAGTCTGTGGTGTAAAAATTAGTAAGTCCTATTAGCAAGTAAATAATAAAATAAAAATAAAAAACACTTGGCAAAACATGGTCAGGTCAAAGTGTCTGAATAATTTTTGGTCACAAATTTTACTGGTAGTCCACTGTAGCAAGGGGTATAATATGTCATAGTTTACTTTATTTTGCCATCCTCACCAGAGGTTGCGCTAGACTTCAACATTGTCCGTCATTTTGACGGACAGGGTCGTAAAAATACCGTTATAATCTATTATTACCCGTCATTTTAATTTTCATATTTTAATTAAAATAACACATTTAATTGCTTTTATTTTTGTTCACATTTTCGTTTTAAATCATGAACCTACAGGACGACAGCGCAGTGTTTAAAAGCAACAAAATAGGCTAGGGCTAGGCTAGGGATTTCTCGATTCTCATTTTAATGAATCAATATCGATTCTTAAATCACAATTGATCTCTTGGTCTATGCTGTTTTCAGCTGATGAATGGACAGTGCGTCTTCGTTCCAATAAATAGCAATAGCTTTTTTCTCAGAATTATGTGATATAAAGTCACAATTGCAAGAAATAGTCAAAATTGTGAGGTAAAAACTCACACTCTCACAATTCTGTCTTTTCTTCTTGCAGTTGCAAGTTTATATCTCGCAATTCTGACCCTTTTTTTTTTTTACAAACTTTTTTTCTTAGAATTGTGGGAAATTATAGATTATAAAGTCCAATTTTGAGGGAAAAAACTCATACGTTCTCAGAATTGCGAGTTTATATCATAATTTTGACTTTAAAAACTCACAACTGTGAGTTTATATTATGCAATTCTGAGAAAAAAAAAATCTAAATTGCGTCTTTTCTCAGAATTGCAAGTTCATGTCTCGCAATTCTGACTTTATAACTCGCAATTGTGAGTCTATATCACGCAATTCTGACTTCATTTCTCAGAACTGTGAGTTTATATCTCACAAATCTGATTTTATAACTCATAATTGTGAGTTTATATCTTACAGTTCTGAAAAAAACAAGTCAGAATTGCAAATCTGTATCACACAATTGTGAGAAAAAAGTCGCAATTACCTTTTTTTTTTATTCAGTGGCAGAAACAGGCTTCCATAGATTTCACACAGGGACTTATTGGAAAGAACACAATTTTACTTGCAAAACCCATAAACCGAAAGCGGATTTTTCACACCCATTTGACCAGCAGTGTAATCAGTGCTGCTGATATTATATGTCAGTATAGATAAACGTCCATTCAGTCAAGTGAGTCCATGAATTGCGCATTACTCTTCTCAGTCTGCTTACTCAAATCCCATTAGTGTATTAATCTGATTTCTGCATCACATTAACAACCATCCAAAGATCTGAACTGCTGGCACACCTGTTTGATAACATGCTGTCTCAAAAAAAAAAAAAACATACTGAAACGATTCAATTCTGCTGCCTTCTCCTATACAGTGGTGTCCTTACATTCCCTGCTAAAAAAAAAAATAATAATATCAGGGAATCACATCATGAAAACAGATTTGTATAGAACACATCAGTCACTGTTAGATGAGGGCTGTGAGGGCAAAATGCTGCGGCTTCAAATAGCAAAGGCTGAGCGAGACAGGAGGAGAACTTGCTTGTGTTATAAAAGATTTTCTCAGGATGTGGGTGAATGTTAAAATCGAGCTTGGTGTCAGTTGCAATGATGAAGAAAAAGGTGCTCTAAATCAGTGGGAGTTCTGGTTTTCTCAGCGAATTTGAAGTAACACTTTCTGAACTCAATCAATAACCACAGTATCAGCCGCAGATATCAGAGAGCGCATGCTGGTGTTAGATTATCAGATTAGTACTATTGTGTTAACATGAAATCAGGGGAGTGCAGTCTGAGCCAGTTGGAAACTACTGAAAGCATGATCCACACAAACTTGCAAATACTACACACATTATTTTGTTTTAGAACTAAGAATAATCAAAGCCTTCATTTACAAAACGATGAATTTGATTCTAAATTCAATGAATTAAATCCTACATTAAAAATAAGAAATAAACCAGGATTTACAGGCAAAAATGGTAGTGAAAATGTTCTTATGTTTATTTCGAAAACTCTACAGAGGAGAATTATCCTGCAGTGGTTGGTCAGACTTATGAACAGTAGAAATCTGTTATGTAAACAAGTTATGACAGCCACTGTGTAAATGACTATATTTCAACAATGAATTAGAGTCGAAACATAATTTTATAATTACATTTATAAATAGTTCGGAGCCTAATGTTAATTACATCCTGTAATATTATAGTAGGTTAATGTAATATGGCTCACTATTTCACAGCATTATCTAAGACAGATTTTTTTTTATACTTAAGAAAATGTTGGTAACACTTTCTATTAAGACTGTATTTATAATGCATTAAAAGGCTATTCTTAAAGGGATAGTTCACCTAAAAAAAACTATTATTTATTACACTTATGTCGTTCCAAATCCGTAAGAGCTTTGTTCATTTTCAGAACACAAATTAAGATATTTTTGATGAAATCCAAGGGCTTTCCGACCCTGCATAAACAGCAAAACAACTACCACGTTCAAGACCCAAACAGGTAATGAGGACATCATTAAAATAGTCTGTGTGACATCAGTGCTTCTATTGTAATGCTATGAATCTAAGAGAATACTCATGCATCGTGGTACGTGAAAGAGAAGAAATTGTTGAAACTAGTCTAGTCTACTAGACTATTATTCTTGTTATTTTTTATTTATTTCATTATTATTATTATTATTTTTTGTGCGCAAAAGTATTCTCAGAGCTTCATAACATTAAATTTGAACTACTGATGTCACATGGACTATTTTGACGATGTTCTTACTACCTTTCTGGGCATTGAACGTGGTAGTTGCATTGCTGTCTATGCAGGGTCAGAAAGCTTGGATTTCATCCAAAAAAATCTTAATTTGTGGTCTGAAGATGAACAAAAGTCTTACAGGTTTAGAGCAACTTAAGGGTAATAATCATAACAGCAGTTACCCTAATAATTACCTATTTGTAGTTATAACTTTTAAGAGTACGATGCATTATAACACCAGATGAAGCACACATTTATAATGCATCATAAGGGTATTCTTAATGCATTATAATGCATGCATAATGGCTTATCAAAAATGGCTTATAATGTGTTGTAACATCTCATGAATAATCATAACCAATTATAATTAAAATAATTCTAATTAATTATAATACCAAAAATCTAATTATAATTCAATTAAAAAAAAAAAAAAATTACTTTTCTAGAACCATGACTTCAAAAAAGACAGTACATACAGATACTTTTGTGTGCCATTATATGCAAGCATTCTGTAGATGCAGTTGATGCACTTACAGTGCATGTGAATTTAAGATGAACTATGATATAGGATACATTTAAGAAAATGGTCAGACTATAGTTTGGGGACCAGTTTACACTATTAAAGGTGATGTACACTTCCAGAACAAAAATTTACAGATAATTTCACCCCTCTTGTCATCCAAGATGTTCATGTCTTTCCTTCTTCAGTCGTAAAGAAATTATGTTTTTTGCGGAAAACATCTCAGGAATTAGCTCCATATAGTGGATCTCTATGGCGCCCACGAGTTTGAACTTCCAAAATGCAGTTTAAATGCAGCTTCAAAGGGCTCTAAACAATGCCAGCCAACGAAAAAAGGATTTTATCTAGCAAAGATACCATAATAAAGGTATCCTGTACACTGTGGGGTATCCTGGTTGAACTCATTGGCATAATACACCAACCAGCTGAGCTTCAAAGGTTGAGGTCCAGAATTTGTTGTGATCTATCACTAAACCCCAGATCTGTCTTGCTGAAGGTCACTCCAAGTCTCATTACAGATAAGAAATTAACACTCAAAAGTGTGGCTTTCTGTCTCATCTTGACACAACTTCTCCTAAAACAGCATGTATTAATCATTCACATCCCAGTGCTGCACTCCCTTTGAAAAGAGACGGACAGGGCTTTTTAGAAAAGGTCAACCTTTCAAATGGCCGACAGGGAATGAGAGAGCGTTAAGAGATCATTAATCACTCTTTGATTGACACAGAAGTCTTTGTATCGTAACTACAGCAATGCAACCATGCTGACTGTTTTTTAATTATGCTCATTTACAATGAATTGCACATCTTTGATGACTGTCGCAGCTTTTTCATCTTGAAAAGGACAGCAGTACCTGAACCATGCTAAATGAGGTTAATGGTCAGCAGTTTTTAAAAACGCTTTTAAGCCTAACTTCTTATACAGTAAGACTAACTTTTTTTGTCAAAAGATATTTGCATTTGTGGCCTTCCTTCTTTGGCTTTTTTATTATTATTAAATGCAGCACTATTCAGTTTGGGGTCAGAACATTTTTTAAAAGAAATTGATGCTTTTATTCATCAAGAATGCAATTAATTAAAAGTGACAGTAATGATCTTTATAATGTTATAAAATATTTCTAATAAATAAATGTTGTTCTTTAGAATCCGTTAAAAATCCCTAAAAAAAGGATAATTTTCAACATTCATAATAAAAAAATGTTTCTTAAGCATAAAATCATAATATTTTAATGATTTCTAAAGGTTCATGAGAAACTAAAGACCAAAGTAATGGCTGCTGAATATTATTTAAGTTTATATTTACGTTATATTATATAAAAAATTATATTCATACATAAAGTTATTTTAAACAGTAATAATATTTCACAGTATTACTATTTTACTTTATTTCTGATCAAATAAATGCAGGCTTGGTGAGCGTAACAGACTTCTTTTAAAAACATTAAACATATTACCAACCCTAAACATTTGAAAGTCTTTTGGTAGTCTATATTTGGCCTTTCACCATTTTTTTTAAAGAAATTAATATTTATATTAATCAGGGATGCAATAAAGTATTTAAAAGTGAGAGTAAAGAATGTTTTAATGTTATAAAACATTTCTATTAAATAAATGCTGTTCTTTTGAATGTATCACAGAAAAAAAAATCACGGATTGAACATTCATAATAAAAACAATAAATGTTTCTTAAGCACGAAATGATCATAATTTAATTATTTCTGAAGGATCATGTGACTGGAATAATCGCTGGTGAATATTTAAATATTATATTAAAAATATATTCATATAAAAACAGTTGTTTTAAACAGTCATAATATTTCATAATATTTTTTTTTACATAATATTTTTCAATAATATTTTCACAATATATTTGATATACTAGTCTATACTTGGCCTTTCACCATTTTTTTAAGAAATGAATATTTTTATTAATCAAGAATGCAATATAATAATTACAAGTGACAGTAAATAATTTTTTTATGTTATAAAACCTTTCTATTAAATAAATGCTGTTTTTTTTTAATCCATCATAGAAAACAAACAATCATGGATTCAACATTCATAATAAAAAGTTTCTTAAACACCAAATTATCATATTTTAATGATTTAATGATTTAAGGATCATGTGACACTGTAGACTGGAATAATGACTGCTGAAAAAAATTATATTTATATAAAAACAGTTATTTTAAACAGTAATAATAAAAATCAAATAAATGCAGCCTTGGTGAGCATAAGAGACTTCTTTAAAAAAAGATAAAAACTTAACAACTCTAAACATTTTGTAGTCCTTTGATACTGGTAGTCTATATTTGGCCTTTTTTCACTATACAGTGAAGAATGTATTTTAATAATATAATATAATATTTTTATAATTTACATATAAACATTTCAGTCATGATAGAGTTCATTTTACTATTTATGTTAAACACAAGCATATAATATTTTCTCAAGGTAGAGAAGTGGTCTACATGAGGATGCCAGGGTTCTGTGACACATTTGGTAATTACAGCACAGAATCTGAGGGGCTTACAGCGAAGTGGAGCCAAGAGAATAGTCAATGAAACAATGGAACAGCACAAACAAACCTGTTTCTCCAAACAGAGAAGGTAAAGGGGAAGAGTGGCAGGGAAAGAGAGAGAGAGAGGTACAGAGATAGAAACCCCATAGGATATGTCTGTGCCAGAGTAAACAAAACATACACGCTGGTCTCCCATCGCTAGAAAACAAATTAAATGTCGGGTAAAGTCTCCCCAGACTGGAAAAGGTATGTTCCATCTGGCTCTGGGAGAAGAGCGAAAAAGGCTTTGATTAACATGACATACCCTGACCTAAAACAAAGAACCAGAAAAAGACATTGTGGTAAATACTAATAGGAGAGCTATGTGACCCAGGATATTATAGCATGAATTATTGATTTGATCTGAGGTATGTACCAGCCTCTTCGCATGGAAAAAAAAAAAAAAACAGAAACCCCAAGTGGTGTTTACTGGTAAGATGAACTCGCTTTCTTTGACATCACGGGCACCTGTGTAAGAGCAGAACTAATATGAAGATGTGCGCTGCAACTCCACTGGGAAATCATTTTATGGGCTATAGGTCATTTTACACACCCTCAAAAAAATGACTCTGGTCAGGGCTGACTCTGGTTCCTTCACTACAAAACTTCTACTCGAGTACGGCTCAAGACTACGACCAGTACTTATAGCTGGCCTCAGAAAAAGGGCAGTGATCGAGCATCCATCTTGCTGCTCTTTATCATGAAATTGATTTAATAATAGCAGCTCTACTATTAGAATCTCTTCTGGGCTGTGAGATCACACTTGGTTGCTTTATTCAAATTGCTTCTAG
>JAHKKF010517048.1:0-12906 GCA_019740295.1 Labeo calbasu | reverse complement strand
TGAAAGGTTTTGATCCACTTCAAATGTTGACTACTATATATATATATATATATATATATATACTGCCATTCAGAGGTTTGGGGTCAGTAAGATTTTTAATCTTGTTTTTTGTAAAGATTTATTTTTGGCGTTTTTATGTCTTTATTTAGACAGGACAATTGTAGGTAAGACAGGAAGCAAAGTGGAAGAGAGAAGGGGGTGGGATCGGGAAAGGTCCACGAGCCGGAGTCAAACTCAGGACGCCCGCAATACAACGGCGCTATATGTCGGCATGCTAACCACAAGGTTATTGGCGCCGACAGGTTTTTTTTTTTTTTTAATTAATTAATATTTATTTATTTATTTATTTATTTATTTATTTATTTATTTAAAGAAGAACAGTAATATTTTGAAATATTATTTCAATGTAAAATAACTATTTTCTATGTGAATATGTTTTAAAATGTAATTTATTACACTGTGATGCAAAACTGAATTTTCAGCATCATTACTCCAGTCTTTAGTGTCACATGATCCTTAGGAAATCATTCTAATATGCTTAATATCAATGTTGAAAACAGTTGGGCTGCTTAATATTTTGTTGGAACCTGTGATACATATTTTCAGGATTATTCAATAAATAAAAAGTTATAAAGAACAGCATTTATTTAAAATAGAAATGTTTTGTAACAATATAAACTACCATTTAAAAGTTTGTGGGGGTTTTTTTATTCACCAAGGATGCGTTAAATTGATAAAAAGTGACAGCAAAAACTGTTACAGGCTGTTTTATTGACAATTTTCAAAAACTGATTGATCAATTACATGAGTTTTAAGTTCTTGTTTTTTCATCATGTCTTCCGATATTTATTCCTGTTTATTTCATGCTATAACTAGTAGAAAAGAGAAAAGAAATCGCATGCTGCTTGAACTGAGGCAAATACAGTGATCTCATGCCACATTCAAGAGCGGAAAAACATATTTATTGTATTTCGTGAAAAAAAGGCAATTTAAAGGTTATGATTTGTTATAATAAAAGTAACAAAACGCTATTGCTATTATTGGGTGGTTGGCGCCCTACAAATAATAAATAGACTTGAAAATGTTAAATATTATTTCCAAGCATTTATATTGTCAATAAAACAACTTGTGAACAGTCATGTAATGTGATTTACCTCAGAAAAGACAACATTAAGAAGCGTTGGAGCCCACATTAACCTACAACATTTGAGGGGGTCCTACAAATGTTTTTGCATATGGGCCACTGATTTCCATATCATTGAACATAGGCCTATCATTGGTCTACAGTCCACAGCAAGTCCTGTTTGTGAAACATTTGTTTTTATATTCTGTCTACTATATTTTCAAGTTTTTATGTAAACTTCTGTAAAGTCTTTGGATGCAGCATCTTGCCGGATTTGAATCATGAGTTTGAAGTGTTTAAATCAACAACAACAACTCGAAAATCCTTCAGTTTCAGCTCTGAGTTTATTGCATTTAACTGAATATCATTTTGTATGTTTTGAACTCTTTGGTAATTTTTTGTCCTCATAACTTTGAATATGTATTTGATTTCTGTCTACTCATAAATATGGTTTATAGCATAGGTGTTAACAGTGATTAACAACCATTGCTAATGAAGGGCAGGGTCGGGTGGGGTTGCTATAAACCATTAAAGCTCATTTGGATAGAGAGAATAACCACCCAGCCCTCCTGTTGTCAATCACCGTGTAACACACCCCACCACCACACACAACACACTACACCACACCACACCGGTCATTTACGACTCTACACGGCCCCCCCTGCACGGCTTCCCACGTGAAGCTGGGTGCAAACTCACCGGTCGGTAAGTACTACGGAGTTACAAAAGAAAAACATGTCAGTATTCCCGCGAGGAGAACTTTATACTTATCAAGAGTCATTTAGAACGCTTCTATTCCAAGCTCTTTATGACGTCATATTAAATCGTCTCGGACGATTTTTTGTTTTTAATTAAAAGTAATAATTTCCTTTTTTTTTGTGAAATTCACATTAAAATGGTTGTTTTTATGTTTTACGATAAACAATTTTAACACATCTTTAACACATTTGTTAATTTTAACACATTTATGCATAATGTTATTTCTAAGCATTTATACAGTCAGTAAAACAGCTTGTGAATAGTCATGTAATGTGGTTTACCTCAGAAAAGACCACAATGAGCTTTGGAACCCACATTAACCTATAACGTTTTCACACATTTACATATCACCACTTTGTCAAGTCAAAATCTTGACAGAGATTGCCTGAAAACATGATCTATGAGTTTTTAAGTGAGCAATCAGCTTGTTGAAATTACATCTCCGCGCCTGTGACCAGTTTTTATCGAGCTCTGATGATTGATGATCCGAAAATAAGTTTATTAGCCTACGAAAAAATAGCAGAACATCAGTTCAGAACTGTGAGATATAAAGTCAGAATTGCGAGATATACATTTTTCTCGCAATTGCGACTTTGTATCTCGGAATTCTGATTTTTTCCCCCCCCTCAGAATTATGAGAATGATGATACTAACTCGCAATTGAAAAAATAATATGTTCAATAATATGGTCTTATTTAATCAACTTTCAGATAATGTATCTCAATTTCAAAAACCTTGACTGGTTTTGTGGTCCAGGGTCACCTATACACAAATGCAAAAAATATATATGTAATTTAAATGATAATATACATCCAGCAGTTGCACATCCAGAGCCGTGTAACTGTTCATTATCCCCACTTAATGCACAGCTTCCGACCAAAAAAACACAAATGGATGAGAAATATTGATTTTTGAGTTTCATTGTACAAGATTGATTACCCGAGGTGAGTCAAACTTACAGTTTAGTTAGCATACTGACAAATAATTACAGACTAGACTGCATTTGACTAAACAGAGCTGTGTAACCATATTATTAAAAAGATGTCTTGATAATTATTTTACATTTTTGTGACTCAAAAATAAGTGGCGCACCACTTCCAATCAATTCGTCTTGAATGTGCTTTCAACATAAAAAAGACATGGTGATCCTTGGTCTATCATTATGTAAGAGCTGATGCTGTGTAAATGTCACATAATTCATTAAAATGTATTACATAACCATGAAATGTAGCATAGAATTGACAGGATAAAAGTGACTTTAAATACATAAAACCATTTTGTTAGTTAAAACTCCTTTGTTGTACAAAAATGTATTGCCAAAATCCATCCTACAACATAGTGGAAATCAATATTGTTGAAAACTTTCATGTGAATAACATTCAAAAAGGATTTTCACAAACATTCTTGACATTTAGCTTTTAATTTTGCATATGACATTAAGATATTTAATTCATAATTGCTTTTCAAAGATGTGACCACAGATAGAACAGCGATTGAAGTGCTTGCATATTCAAATACATTTTATGGAAATACATTTTATGGAAACATACCTACCAACCTAAACTAAAAATCTTCTATGGGAGGATTTGGAATGTAACATGAGGACACACACACACAAAAAAAAAAAAAAGGCATCAGAGAAAATAACAGATGGCTTTGAACTAAAATGAAAAAGGACTGGAGACAATGCATACAGCTGGATAAGCAACTTTATTCAATCAAAGTGTTGTCCAAAGTTGTTGAAATTGAAAAAAAAACAAAAAAAACTTGCATTTACTTTGTTATATATACAGACAACACACAAATCCTTTGTACACACT
Organism: Labeo calbasu; assembly: GCA_019740295.1. Lineage (NCBI taxonomy): Eukaryota > Metazoa > Chordata > Actinopteri > Cypriniformes > Cyprinidae > Labeo > Labeo calbasu. The sequence goes on along the minus strand of JAHKKF010517048.1, from coordinate 9,204 downwards.
TAAAAAGATACAAAAAAAAAACGAAAAACAAATTGCCTCTGAACAGAAAAAGAGTATCACCAGTCATGAGTCCTTGTGCTGTCCTCATGATGTCACCATTCCCACACAAGTCCGTTTGAGTGGGAGTCTGACAGAGTATAAATTAACAGCTGAAGTGTGATTCAGACCACGGCTGTTAATGTATGTGGCTTCCTTCGTCTGACACACCGCCTCACACTTTATCATCCTTCTCGCGCTTGACCTTGAGGAACTCGGCCATGTTGGAGAAATATTTCTGATTGGCTTCAGCCACCTTCTTCTCTGCAGCCTGTGGGTTCACAATCTCCAGCCCCTGACAGAGAGCAGACAGTGTACAGACTGTAAGTTAACAAATCAACCAAACGACAGCTGTTTGTCAGTGATTCAGCAGGGGAACCAAACAGAAAGCAACTGCACTTGAATGTGAGAAAACAATCTGAATGTGAAGACTGTAACGTCTGCACCCTAGAGGCAGAAAAAGAATGGGAAAAATAATCAATTTTCAAATATGCGTTTGTGTACCTGTAAAGGCGTGAAGGCCACGCTGGAGCTGGTTCCAGATGATCGGTCTCTGACAGTGGATTTGCCACCGTACGTCATGCTCTGCTTCTGCAGTGTCCGCTGCAGGAATAAAACATTTATAAGATCATATAGCAATGAACGCTCATTAAATACTAATGTATAACAATTACATAAACCAAATCTACACTACCGTTTTTAAAGAAACTGACATTTTACAAAGACTGATAGTTTATTTCAAATAAAATATGTTGTTGTATACAAATGCATCAAGGTTTCCCGAAAATATTTTGAATCACAACTGTTTTCAACATTGATAAGAAATGTCTCTTAAACACCACATCAGCATATTAGCATGACTTCATATTAGAAAATTCAGTTTTACAATCACAGGAATGAATTACATATTTTAACATAATAAAGAAAGCAGTTATTATTTTAACTTGCCGTAATATTTCAGAACTGCACTGTTTTTACTATATTTTTAATAAATACATGCAGCCTTGGAGAACATGAGAGACTTTTAAAAACATTTAACTCTCACCAACCTCTTTGAATGGTAGTTTATATAAAATACATTTAACTTTCAAGAAACTAAATTCTCTTACAATTTTGTAATTCATGCTACAGCAAGCAAACATACCTGTAAGGATTTGGATATTCTGGCTTTGGTGGAGTCGTTGACCTGAGCTTGCCTGACCCTGCCGCTGCCAGACTTTCCCAGCTGACCGAGACTGAAGCCCAGATCCTCTTGATAGGCATCGTCCTCAATCTTACAGGGAAAAAGACAGAAAGTTTATAATCCATGGTTGCTGAATATATCTATCGGATTTTAAAACAAAGCATGCTAATACAGCAACATTGATAGGTCAACTAACCTCTGCAAATGTCATTCTGTTGGCATGTTTCCTGATTTCTGTCAGACCCAGCCTCTCTTTCATCTTACGATACCTGAGAGCATAAAGTATGACAAGTTCATGTAATGTAAAAGTTTTTTCGAAAGTTGTTTTTCGAAAGATATTGAGTAGGTTTCACATAAGATTCCAAATTTTCATGTTTAATTCAATGTTCAACTTGTCAATTCTTTGTAATTGTTTAAGTTTACTAGCAATTTCTGTGTAAAAATTGTTTCTAGAATTTTTTTTATAGTGTACAGGTAATATTTACTAAAGAAATACAACACAAAAATAACTGCATACTTTACCCTTTTATTTTTTTTGCTCAACTGTCAAGAAATTTGTAATAGAAACTATGACATTGTCAAACAGTCATATTTAAGAAAGAATAATGTAATATAAACAAAAAATCTTTTTTTTATTATTCATTTATTTTTGCTTGTTAAGAATGTTAAGAATCATAATGCAATTTTTTTCAGTTTCTTTTAGATGAAAAATACAAAATGTAGTTCTCTCACAAACATCATGTAAGGTCAAAGCTGGGTAGATTACTTAAAAATTGTAGTCTGTTACTGATTCCAAATTACATGACAAAAAGATTACCTTTTGATTACTTTTGACCTAACTTATCACATTGATTTAAATGGAATAATTTTGTACCATATTTATATAAAAAAATAATATACATAAATCAAATAAAAAATAAAAACCTAACATATAGGTTCCCAAACTGGGGTTCATAAATGACTGCAGGGGGTTCATGAGTTTAATGCAAATGAATGAATTAATTATTAAAGCAAATAATTAACTAAATCATAAAAAAGTAAAATAAAAAAATATTTTTAAAACAACATCATTCAAAATAAAACACTTACTAAAAAATGAAATACTCTGAATGTATATAAGTGGCAAGCTATGTAAAAAGGAAAAATTAAAAGAGGAACTAGGGAGAATCAATAAATTATGAATAATTTATTGCCATTTCATAAATAATAAATTACGTAATTCCAAGTAATTAAAAATTTCAGTTAATCTAATTACAAGTACTTAATTTTGGAATCTGATTATGAAATCCAGATGTAATGACAATATGTAATCAGTTACTACCCAGCTCTGTGTAAGGTCATATTTAGGAATTAATTAATATATAATACAAAATGCTAAAAAACAATATATAATAAAAAAAATAAAATAAATAAATAATAATAATAATAATAATAATAATAATAATCTCAAATCCTTTGAAAAATCATTTCTTTGAAACAAAATATTGTGAAACGATTCATGAAATGAAAGTTTGGCATGCTTCATTAGATTCACAAGAACCCATCATTCCCACCCTTCATGACCCTCACCTTCTTCCTCCTCTCTTCTTCCTCTGTCCATCTAGGGGAGCTGGAAGAGGCTTCACCTGCTTGACTGGTGGAGGCTCCTGCCATTTATCAAACTTTCGCTCAATCTCTTCCTTTAAGTCATAGCCAACCTGTACATGAACAAATTAACACAAGTTAATCAAGACAAAGTATTAAATTAATTAAATTTAACATTTTTAGAAAATACCATCTAGTTTTAAACGGTCTTTGGTTCACCCAAAAATGAAAATTCTGTCAGTAATTACTCACCCTCACGTTGTTCCAAACCCGCAAGTCCCTCGTTCATCTTCAGAATAAAAATTTTAAAATAAAATATTTTTGAGTTGCTATCTGTCGCCATTACTGAGAACACCACGACGCACACATGCTGTCCTCTGCTCGTAAACAAGGCGCAGCGCATACGTGGGCCTTAAACGTGGTAGTACCATTGCTGTCTATGCAGGGTCAGAAAGCTCTCGGATTTCATCAAAAAAAAAAAAAAAAAAAAATCCTAATTAGTGTTCTGAAGATGAACAAAGGTCTTACAGGTTTGGAACGACGTGAGGGTAATTAAACATAGAATTTCCATTTTTGGGTGAATTATCCTTTTAATTATCATTTTAAGTGACTCTAAACTGTACAGTGGTGCAGATCAAGATGACAACGCCAACCTTGCCATCCGCACTCTCGTGAAAACTGTCCACACGGGAAGCCAGTGTGCATTTAGCTGCAACCAGACGAGCTGCTTTTCTCCTCAGATCCTGGAAGCAAAGAATAATTGAATAAAAGTTTCTGAATAAATGTTATCAAATGAAAGCAATGGAAAATAACTAAGTGAAAGCAAAAAGGCTGATGCTCACTGGAGGCAGAGACTGCACTACGTCACAGTGGTAGATGTAGCCAGTGTGGGGCAGCAGGGATGTGCTGCTGAATCCAGACAGCGTCCTCCGCTGAGCTCCCAGCAACATCAGATTACACGCAGGCATCTTGGACAGGTTAGTCAGCCCACCAGCAACACCTGAAATGAGGGAGGGGGAGGTTTGCATGTAAAAAAAAACAAACAAATAAAACAGTAATCATTTAACAGAAGCAGTATATGAGACTTTAAGTATAAGTGTCTTAAATGAATATTTCACTCAAAAAGCTAAAACAATTTACTTTTTGGTTTCTTAATTAACCTTGTGTGTCCCACAAAAGAGAGTCAGGAGGGTTTGGAACAACATAAATAACAGAGTTGTAATTTTTGGGTAACTATCTTTTTAATTCAGCAGACTTGTTCTCACCCATAATCTTGGCAGCAGTTGAAGCTCCAACAATAATTGAAAGATTTGGAGCAATAAATGACATCCTGGATTCCACATATTCATAAATCCTGTGTTTTGATTGGTTGAGCTCAAGGGCCATGTCACACGCCTCTTCCAATCGCTGGAGCTCATCATCACCAAGCATTGTTCTGCCAAAATCCAATCATTTAATCAGAAAACCAGCAAAATTTCACTGCAGTTTACCAGTTTGGGGTTAGTAAGACTTGCAATGTTTTTAGAAGTCTACGATCCTCACCCAGGCTGCATTTATCTGATCAAAACTACAGTAACATTGTAAAATAATCCTACAACTTTTTTATTTGAAATATTTAAAAATTTATTTTATTCCAGTGATAGCAAAGGTCTGTTTTTAGCAGTCATTACTCCAGTCTTCACTGTCACGTGATCCTTCAGAAATTATTCTAATATGCTGATTTGGTGCTCAAATATCATCAGGTTGAAAACAGTTGTGTCACTGAATATGTTTTTTTTGTGCACGTCTGTGTTTTTTTGTTATGATTCTTTGATGAACAGAAAGTTCAAAAGTATAGCATTTATTTGCATTTTTAATCTTTGCAACAATCGAAAAGTTTTTACAGTCACTTTTGATCAACTGAATGCATCCTTCTTAATAAAACTCATTTAATTCAAAAACAAAAATTCTACTTGCTTCAAACTTTTAAACAAAACGTGTTTAACAAAACCCCCCCCCAAAAATAAATAAGATTCTCTTCCTGTAATCATACCAAATAAATCTGTTCACTCACCCTTGTGTGGTTGAAGCTGTGACGCTGACCACCATGATAGTAGCATTAGTCAGGATCTGCTGGAGGGTCTCATTATTTTTGCATTTCTCTAGACTGTTGCCCAGCTCCTGTAGACACACAAACACAACTTATATAACACACACCCATATGAGAATTTATGTTTACGCCTCATTAATTTAAAAAAAAATGACTGATCAGAGGATATATCCTATGACAGCAATTTTGCAAGAATAGAGTGTTTTCACGACGCGTCATCAACCATATTGGTGGCACTGAATGTAAACAATGTCAATTTTTGCTGATTATTGCTGCTGAAAATGGTCAATTATTGTCATGTTTTAGGTTGTACTAATTGGTCAGACTGGGAAAAAACATTTGGAGTACTATAGATTGCTAAAAAATGAAACAAATCAAGGTGAAAAGTGCAAAAGACTGTCTGAGGAAAGAAGGTGTTTGTGGTTGGCCAAACTGAACCAGGATTTCCAGGGCAAGAATCTTGACAACATTAGTGTTTGTTCTTATCATTTCTGATCAGGCAGATGAAATATTAGGCTAACATCTTAATTAAAATTGCTTGTATGCATCTTTACCACATATTAACTTTAGCTTGTCAAAATATTGTGCCCTTTCCTGCTTTCTAAGTCTTTCTCTATATGATTTAGCACAGAATAAATGATCAGAACAATGCAATGCTGTTGTTTACATCTGGGTTTTTCCAGTATGGATGTGCATCCAGGTAACTGACCAAACCGTGATCTAGGTGCATACCCTCTATGGATTGCTCAAATATGCTCAGCCCATCAAAATTTCTAAATTAATAGGGTTCTTCATACCTTAACAGTTCTAATGTAGTCTAGTGCATTTGGCACCAGAGACTCGAGTTCAGGAAACCTTTTGGAGTACTTGTCACGAACAAACTTGTGAATGATATCTGAGGAGAAAACAGAGAAAAACGGACATCATAGTGCTTGATAAGTTTTACAAATCTTGTAATTTGACAGTAATACAAGACTTTGTATAATCACTATAAAATAAATATTAAACTCACTAAGTTCATTGTCAATTTCCACTGTGAGATTGTTGGCGGCAACAATGAGTCTGTACTCCGGGTCTGCTTCAACAGGTCCAGACACTGAAGAGAGGAAAAATATGTTAAATATGGAAAATTATTAATTAACGTTACCAGGATGCTCATAAAGGAGATGGATATTACTCACCTTCTGAATTTTTACGTTGATTTCCAACATAATGACCAATTTTATCCATGATTTCAGCAAACTAAGAAGTCGAGAAGTTTGCAATAAGTTAGTGTAACGCTTCAGGAAGACGGTACTTATAAGAATTCATTTAGAGATAAAAGTCAAGTCAAGTCAAATGAATTGAGTCCAAAACTCACTGGCTTGCTGTGTCTTAGTTTTGCTATGGATGTGACACTTTCCGTCCCACTGTAATCCACCTCCATCTCCTCCGGTATGTCCTCCAGACCCCCAGCTGCTTGATTCTCCCCGGGTTCCCCATCACTCTCACCCCCTTCTCCACCGGGATAAAGCCCGTCCTCTTCTTCTCCTGCCTCCTCCAAGTCGGCAAGCAATTCGTCTGCGAGAGACATCTACAAACCCAGCAAAAAATAAGCGCGAATTACATCAAAACACCGTTTTCGGCTAAATGATGTTTTAAAAATAGTTTTCAGAGTAAATAAGCTTAAACTTACATTGCCAGAGAGCCTCTTTTCTTCTCACTTCAGTAAAAAAAAAAATACGAATATTAGCCAACATACAACGATTCACCAACGCACAGCACCAAACAGAGCGCTGAAGTCGCAGGTTAAATGCGTCACTTGTTGTACAGCAAAGGCTTCTGGGAAATGTGTTCTGGAACGAACACATGAAAAAGGAATAATTTGATAGATAGATAGATAGATAGATAGATAGATAGATAGATAGATAGATAGATAGATAGATAGATAGATAGATAGATGTTTATTTTCTATGACAACAACATTAGGACTTGTAAAAATACACTTTAAAAATACCCATAATTTGTGTAACCTCGTAATTTTCTAGCCGTAAACAAAATATACTGAATGGTTAGGCATGGTTAGGAATTACGGAAATTTGTCATCGTGCCACATTTTTAGGATTTTTTCTGTCACTTTTTTTTATTGAGATAATATCGTAAGGCAGCAGGGTTGCTTGTGACAAAGCTAATAATATTTATATAATTATATTTCAATATTTAATTGTTTTTGAATGTTTTCATTTAGATAACAGGCTAAACAAACATAAACACAGGATTTGTGCTTCATGAGACACCAAAGTGTAAAGTATTGTGGATTTTGCCAAAGAGTACTATTTGTGACCCTGGACCACGAAACAAGTCATAAGGGTCAATTTTTTTTAAATAAAAAATGTATAAATAAGAGAAATGAGAAAGCTAAATAAATGAGCTTTCCATTGATGTATGGTTTGTTAGGACAATATTTGGCCGAGATACAGCTGTCTGAAAATCTGAAATACTGAGAAAATTTAAAGTTGTCCAAATGAAGTTCTTAGCAATGCATATTACTAATCAGAAAGTAAGTTTTAATATATTTACGGTAGGAAATGTACAAAATATCACGGAAATGATCTTTACTTAATAATTGTGACCCATACAATGTATTGGTGGCTATTGCTACGAATATACCTGTGCGACTTATGACTGGTTTTGTGGTCCAGGGTCACATTTCATAATACATAGCTTTATTTTATGCCAGTTCAAGCTGTATTAAGAAAAAATGCACTAAAATAATATTACAAAGAAGTAAAAGTAAAGTAAAATGTGACACAGAAGATATTATAAGACAGAACAATTTATTGTCATCAAACAGTTCAATAAATGTTTCACAGTTTCCATGTTATTTTCACTCCCTCAGCTTCTTACAGCATATTATGAAACCTCTAAATGAAACAGATGCTGAACGTGATGTAATGATCTGGATTACCTCAGACATTTGCATGAACGATAAGATTGAAACTAAAAATGAATGAATAAATAAGTCAATTAATAATTATGTATGCTGATTTCTCTTTTTTTTTCATGCCAAGCAATAATTACTGCTTCAAAATAAATAAAGAAAAAGCTAATGTCAAATACATTATTAGAAAATAACACCTGCGTAGAGACACATCATAGGACAACTAGATACAGACTGACATCTAGAAATAGCTAAATTAGAGAAAACATTTCAAAGTGTTTGTACCTATGCAAAGATATATGCTTGTTGAGGCGGTTATCGATAGGATTAAACGGCAAACGCCGTAAATCCAAAATAATTTGATACAAAGTAAATATACAGTATACCTAAACTTATAAAGTGAATTAGGCCAACAGACAAACATATTTAAATAAAAAACTAATGCAGAATAAATAAGTAAACAAATTAGATACAGAAATAAATAACATTTGCAATAAAAAATACAGTATAAAACATAACAGTTAGTTGCAGTTGTATTTTTTCGTGCATTCTAAGAATACATTTAAAATAAATGGTTTTAAAATGAGTTTGTATTCTGTTGCGATTTCATTTTCAGTTTGTACAAATGCTAAATGAGAACTGCACTGCTGTGATCTAGAAAGAGACGGTTCCCTCCTCAACCACAAACTACAAGAATGTCTGACTGCAATGAGAACAAATTTACAATGTCAATATGTCTAAGCTCACAAATAGACAGGTACTGGTCAGAGAAAGTGCGCCCCCTTCATTTAAGGGGAATAAAATACAAACGTACTTCAAGAAGCCGTGAAAATAGAACAGTTAAGCTGGTACATAATAAGACTCCCATTGCATAGCCGAAAAGTACATGTCAGATTTTACATAACTCCAAGGATTTGGGCTGTTTGGAAGGTACTTTCTATGTGTGGATTTACCACTCCAGCTGCTGCAGTGAGTAAAACCTGGACTGCCTCCAGCCTTTTGAAACGGGAGTCCTTCTTTTTCTTGCAGTTAAAAAAATAACCTCCAGGAGTCGTCATAGTTACCGATGACAATGGGGGCCACTCAATCACTCCAGGGGGGTACATTTTGTCCAGGTGTTTGGGGAACAGTAGTGTGTCACACTAAATGTGGGTCATCGGCAGGGCTCACTGTAAACCTCGATGATGAGCCGGAAGTTACTCCGGTTGGGGATCTTGGCTTCACTACATGGTCTTTACTTTTCGATGCCTTGTGGCTGCCTAATCCTGAAAAAAATAAATAAATAAAGTGATCATACACTACCAGTCAAAAGTTTTTGAACAGTAAGATTTTTAATGGCTTTTAAAGAAGTCTCTTCTGCTCACCAAGCCTGCATTTGTTTGATTCAAAATA